>CM056612.1:491311-620279 GCA_029721355.1 Tegillarca granosa | reverse complement strand
TTTCAGAATAGATGAACATTCTATTAAAAGGGTGTCCAAGTACCGTTATTTGGGATTACAATATTAAAGACTATGGATTTCGCCGTTGATGTTAACTACACTCGGCTAGCAGTAGGACTCAAGGATTGTTTATATCCAGATACTTTCAAATGAATTGTATGGATTATGGATCCTATACAAATATCTATGATATGACCATATGTCCAGTAATTGCATATGCATCAGGTGTGACTTGACATAATGGATAACCTACATATCAAGATTTACGTACGTTTCTTGATGTGAGCAAATCATCAACCAATCCCGGCTATAACAGTATATATGGACGGAACTCGATACGTATTAAATAGGGATGTAAGGTTTAAGGCTATGGCTCCGATGTTTAAACAATGCCATCAAATAGTATCTGTAGGAAAGTGTTTGATTGGGACATTCAGCTATTTGAAGATATAATTTTATTGACGTCAGTTTAATGCCTCTTTCTTAAATAAGTCTCAAAAACATAAACTGTAAAAATCGCGAACATCATCTATATGTTGTAACGCCATTATTATAGTGTACAAAAGCCAGTGCATTGCAAGACTATTAGGCTGGCCAGATTATAATGAAACGCGCTTGCGTGAATGTGAAATTTAGTATTGTACGATAAGATTGCACTTTAAAAATAAACTATACTATGCTATACTAATATCAGAGCATATACAACTAGAAGGTCCATAACCGTTTTTTATGTAGTTTACTGATTTATATGTAGCTTAGTGGAATGAGTTTTTTGTTTGTTGTGTCTGGTTATGAACGACCCAGATGCTAGGGATTTTCTTTGTTATAATTTTAGTGCAGCTGATATTACTAGTAACTGGATTTCTGGAAATCAATGTATTATGAAGATTTATCAATGACAGTGAATAAACTAATCATTAAATTTAGATAAATGAACTGTATTAAAAGCATGATAAAAATCCTACAATTTTCAAATTTTCAGGTATTACAATCCCAAATCATTTAATGGGTTTTTATTAGCTCACCTGAGCCGAAGGCTCAAGTGAGCTTTTCTGATCAAAATTTGTCTGTCGTCGTCCGCGGGCGTAAACTTTTACATTTTCGACTTCTTTTCTGAAACTATGAGGTAGATTTCAATGAAACTTGGTCAGATGCATATATGGGCCAGTGCAATTCAGATTTGTTCGTGACATTGTCATGGCTCCCAAAACTTGGTCAAGGTGACCCATGGTTCCAAAAAACTTAAATATCTTCTTCTCTGAAAGCGATGATGGGAGAAAAAATATGATGTGAAATTTGGCTTCTCTAGGGTCTTAAGCTTATAAATTGTTTATTTCGTGAAATTTGGTAAAAAATTAGGTTACGCGTTTTTGCGGTTAATTATGGCTTCAAATTATTATAACTTGACTATATGAATAGATATTGACATGGGGTTTTCAGTTTTGACTTTTTCTTGAAATAACCTTCAAAATGGGGTCAAGGTCAAAGTTCAAGTCATGACCTAGTTTGTAATTTGTGCAGTTTTAGGCTGTTTTCTTCCAAATTATAAGAGATATATAATATTAAAACATTGTTAAAATGTTTAGCAGGACAAAACGTAAAAAGGTACAAAGTTTCGTAACTGTATGATAATGCATGTAGGAGTTGTTGCCCCTGAAATGTTATTTTTTTTGCTTAAAGAAACTTAAATTGTGCATTAGCTTGAAAAACTATAAACTTTTTGTATAGGCATGTTTTTTAAAATATGTAGGTATTGACATGGCGATGATTTTGATATATGGCTCAAGGTCATGTATTGGCATGTATTTAACAATTGAACTGTTTTAAAATGGTGTTCATTGTCAGTATGAAGGCAACAACTTTGCAAGCAAACTGAAATAATGCGCGTTAGCGTTTAACAATTGAACTGATTTAAAATGGTTTTCATTGTCAGTATGAAGGCAACAACTTTGCAACCAACGGAATAATGCGTGTTAGCGCGTTATGAAAAGTTTGCTTGCAAAGTTGTTGCCTTCATACTGACAATGAACACCATTTTAAAACAGTTCAATTGTTATATTTCCGTTTAATATTTTTTTAAAATAATTATTCATTTATTTTAAGAAAAAAAATTCCCATCTATAACGCATGCACATCGGGGGAGTCCAATAGACGCAACAGCTGAATTTAAGACCGAGAACGACACATTATTAATCCGCAATATTTTTTAATGTGGGGCAACAACGGGGAGTTTTGGTTTGAAAAATTATAGTGTTATCAGGTATTTCGATGGTATTTTCTCGATTTTTCATTAACATAATGAATTTTTTAGAATATTGGATATAAATAATATATATAAAAATTGAATATCAACGATAAATGCGTTGTTATTTGTGGACTATATTTCAGTCGAAAATCAGGTGCACCTGTGTGGCCCCATTTCAATTTGCAGTAAAAGATTGCTGGCTTAAATGTCGGAAATGAAATTTGTGAATCTGAAACGGGAAGGGGGGAGCTGTAGCTGAGGGATAATTTTCAATGGCCAAGCATGTGGGTTTCGAATCTGTGATATGTGAGTAGACAGGGATTTACCGAGAGATTTCTTCTGGAAGGTCGACATTGTTAAGTTGAGATTCACTCTAACATAATGTGCCGAGCTTCATACTCGGTATCATTCAAATGTAGACAGCAAAGCAGTGAGAAGTATACTTATTCTTTACGCCTGGTGTGGTGCAAATATCTCTCAAAGTTTAGAAAATTATCGTTTTAAGGTTAGCAAGGAGTTGTGTAGTACTTAAACCATGTATTGTACTTTTGAGGAGTTCCTATTGTATCCCTTGTAAATTGATTAAAAAGCATGTAGATGATTTTTCAGTTTTTCCGACCATTAAACACAGCATGTGAACGGACAATTTTCACTGGATGTGGCATACATGTGTGAATCTAATCCAATTGAAATTTACATCACTTGAAATTTACATCCCGCGAGACACAAAATTGATTGACATGTTGTACCATTACACATTGTTTCAAAATAATAGTTTATATAGCAGCTTTGTCAAGGTAGGAAGAATTTTTTAAAGATCCGATTGTTCAAAACTTTTGTGGTTTGATGGTTTTGCCTAATCTGTTGTTGTCTGTTCTTTCAACAGGCCATCAAAAACATCACTGTCTCTCACATTGTAAATATTACGGTGAATATCAGCCAGGTGCCAATATATGTTATTAAAATATTATTTTATTAATTTCTTTGATTTTACTTTGTAATATCTCGTAAATGTGTTTTTCAGTCTCGTCTCGAATGTAAACAAATGTGACGTGACAGTCATGTTTGTTTACCTACGAAAATGTAGTTCCGGATTGTGTATTGCATTTAATATGTATTCATACACGGAGTGACAAAATTTTTTGGCATTCATTGTCAGTAATAATTACAACGGCTCTCAAGCTTGCAGCTATGGGAATTTCACAAGGCAAATGAAAATATATTAGATTATTGTAGGAATTGATATGGTGATCATTCTGATATAAGATTCAAGGTTTTATGTTTGAATGTCAAGGTCATAGATGCATAAGAAGACTCAAATTGTTAATTATCTTGAAAACTATTAACTTTTTGCAAAGGTATATATATTAGAATTTTGTAGGTATTGATATGGCAATCATTTTGTTATGTGGCTCAAGGTCATACATTCAAAGGTCAAGATCCAAGGTGCATAAAAAGACTGAAATTGTTAATTATCTTGGAAACTATTAACTTTTTGTATTGGCATGTATATTAGAATATTGTAGGAATTGATATGGTGATTATTCTGATATAAGATTCAAGGTGTTATGTTTAAAGGTCAAGGTCATAGATGCATAAAAAGACTCAAATTGTTAATTATCTTGAAAACTATTAACTTTTTGTAGGAATGTATATTAGAATATTGTAGGTATTGCAAATGATTTTGGATATATCCTCAGGTTGGCTATATCCTCAGGTGAGCGTTAAGGCCCATGGGCCTCTTGTTTCTCTTTTTACATCCCTGCTCTTCCTTTTCCCACTTGAATAGATACAGAACTTCATTTAGATTGTAAAAAGCAGTACAATAAGTGTTTAAACAAATGTAAGATAATGTAACTTGTGCCATTTATCTATAATTCTATAGCGCTTCTACTTGGACCCAATAGTAAGGTAATATATGCAAGACCCAATTAGTGGGAGTTTTTAAATATATATATATATATATATATATATATATATATATATATATATATATATATATATATAGAAAACATTATTATTTAATTATACAAAAGTTAATGCATGTATACATGTTCATATTATTATTATTGTAATTGCTGTATGTTTGAGTACACTACAACTGTGGTTTCTCAATAAATTTATTATTATTATTATTATTATTATTATTATTGTTGTTGTTGTTGTTGTTGTTTGTTGTTGTTAACATTATTATTATTATGTAGTTCTTTTCAACTGTCCGACGAATGGCAGTGCATACACACAATAAAAAAAGAACAATCTGACTGTTACTTAAAATCTGAATTTGTCCTATACATATTATTATTATTATTTATGAGTTAATTATCAATGTAAATTAATTTTTAAGAAAGATTTTGCTTTAGAAACTCCGATGGATGTACAATTTACTTTCATATATCTTTTTTTTCAAAAGTGAAATTTATACACATCAGATTTTCCAAATGGAATTTTCTATTTTATTTAACTCAAACCATTGAAATTTGTATGATTGTAGTGTAACTAAGCTTAGACTTCTATTATCCTTTAGTTCAACTTAAAGTTTTGGAATTGTAAAAACCACCTTGATTTATATTTGTGATTTTTTTGTATTATTATTATTATTATAAGTTATTTTGTCCTGCTGAACAGAGTTAATTCCCTTTGTGATATCACTTGTCTAAGGTTAGACACTATTTATCAGGTGAGCCTATCAGGCTCATAATGCCTCTTTAATTTTTTTATTATTATATTTTTTTCTTAAATAACCTTGAATAGCTTTCATTAATTCAATTTACTGTGGTGTATGAAACTTTTTCATGATATAACATATTTTTAGATTCCAAGATGTCACAATCCTCAGAAGTTGATATTTTTGCAGTAAGTAACATATACATTTCATTTGATTTCAAAGAAGGAGGTACATTAAGTTAAAATTTCTGTCTATTCATCTCGCTGCCCACTTCTTTTACAGAGCAATTTTTAAAGACATGGCTTGAAATTTAACATTTTAGGAAATTTGATGTAAATTAGTCATAGGGGATGCCTGAAGGTTTATAATTTTTTCAGTCCAAGTCCCCTTGAAGTTTTTGATAAGACATTTTTGTCTCGAGTAATTTCCTAAAACCTTTTATCAACAGCATTTTAAAAATGGTGGGAAGTATTTACATTAATGGGGAATACACAGATTTTCAACAGAGATACAGATATTAAGTATAATATCGGGGTGTTCAACAGGTTTTGGAGTAGAAGGCATAATTTGCAATTTAGAAGGATCCATATTACTGACAAATGAGGCGTATATATTTCATACTGACATGGCCTACTGGTAATTCTATTCAATGAACCTGCTTTTATAATTATTAATCTCCATTAATATGTGTAAATAAGCACAAAATAGGAATCACAACAAAGAAAATGTGACATAAAATTTTATAAGTCATGCAGTACTTTTGCTTTATTTCAAAATATTTTTCAAGATATACATAATGTTGAAAGTCAATTTAATATATTTGTACCACCATAATGCATTAAGATAGCAGCATCTCTTCGTTTCTGTAAATATTAAATTACATTTTTTGTTCTAATATAAAATTTTGTTTCTTAGACACAAAATGATGATGATGTTATGATTAACAACAGAACAGACACAGAAGAGACAACACAATGGAACAACTAAGTCTTCATTTAATTGGTAAACATAGCTATAATTTTTTTTCTAAAATCTAGTTTTCCACTTCAATATTTAGTGTCAATATTTAATAATTTATTTAAATTCATTTCTGTTTTAAATGAGAGTCAACCCTCCATGTTAAGCATTAAATGTATAACTCATGCACATGATTTGTTTATTGTATATATAGCATAATGTACATGAATGTTTTCTTTATTGTAAATTGTACAGTGTAAGAAATAAAGAACTTAAACTTGTATTAATTATGATATGCATATCCAGTTGGATTCATAGAACAATTTTATCTGATGTGTTACCAAAAATGAATAAATTAATTAATTATTCAATTAATAAATAAATAGATAAAGAAATAAATAAAATAAATAAATAATTAGATAAATAGATAAAAACATAAAAAAGGAATCTTTTAACTCCCATTAGAGACCTCATTTTTTATAATTAAAAAATCCATTCTTGCCAATAATTGACACAATATTTCCTGCAAATTAAATACATGCACATATCCAGTCTTTGGCATAAATTTGTGATAATCATTATCTTTTTCAGAGTAAGGCCAGTATGTTACTAAGAGGTGCAGGTGTTATTGTGAAGGGCAGCAACATTGTAAAATGTATGAGTTTTGCCCTTCACAGTTACACCAACTGGAGAAATCAAGTGAGGCTTAAGGTAAATAAAATTATCAGACTATTATTATGATGAAGATAATATCTACCAGAAAGAAATATTAATAATTTGTAATTGAATTTTTCTTATTATGTCTGCGTATCAGCAGACATCTTGTTGTTACTCATAATCTTTATTATGTCTGCGTATCAGCAGACATCTTGTTTCTCAAGACAAATTTTTTAGCTCACCTGACCGAAAGGTCATGTGAGCTTATGGCATGGCATGGCGTGTGTATGTGCGTGCGTGTGTGCGTGTGTGCGTCGTTAACACCTATTTTCGACTTCTCCTCCAAAACTGCTGGACAGATTTCAATGATACTTGGTCAGAAGCATATATGGGCCGGTGCAATTCAGATTTGTTCATGGCGTTGCCATGGCTACCAAAACTAAGTGACCTAGGGGTCCAGAAATCCTAAAAAATCCTCTTCTTCTCCAACACCGATGATGGGAGAAGAAATCTGATGTGATATTTGGCTTCTCTAGGGTCTTAAGCCTATAGTTTGTTCATTTTGTTAAATTTGGTCGAAAAATGGGTTACGCGTTTTTGCGTTTAATTTTAAAAATTTCGTAAAATGGCTTCAAATTGTTATAACTTGACTATTTGAACAGATAATGACATGGGGTTTTCAGTTTTGACTTTTTCTTGAAATGACCTTTAAAAAAGGGTCAAGGTCACAAATCAAGGTCATGACCTAATTTGTGATTTATGTAGTTTTAGGCGATTTTCTTGCAAATATTAAGAGATACATGACATCAAATCATTGTTAAAATGTTCAGCATGACAAAATTTAAAAAGGTACCAAGTTTCGTAACTATATGATAATCCATGTAGGAGTTGTTGCCCCTGAAATCTTATTTTTGGCTTTTAAATACCAAAATTGTGCATTAGCTTGAAAACTATAATCTTTTTGTATAGGCATGTGTATTGGAATGTTGTAGGTATTGTGACAATGATCATTTTGATATATGGTTCAAGGTCATATGATCAAAGGTCAAAGTCACAGATGCAGAAGAAGAAATAAATTGCTAATTGTCTTGAAAACTGTCAACTTTTTTTATAGGCATGTATATTAAAATATTGTAGGAATTGATATGGCGATCATTTTGATATATGGTTCAAGGTCATATGTTTAAAGGTCAAGGTCACAGCTGCAAAAGAAGACTAAAATTGCAAATTATCTTGAAAACTATTAACTTTTTGTATAGGCATGTATATTAGAATATTGTAGGTATTGTGACAACGATTATTTTGATATATGGTTCAATGTCATATGTTCAAAGGTCAAGGTCACAGCTACAAAATAAGACTTTAATTGCTAATTATCTTGAAAACTATTAACTTTTTGTATAGGCATGTATATTAGAATATTGTAGGTATTGTGACAACGATTATTTTGATATATGGTTCAATGTCATATGTTCAAAGGTCAAGGTCACAGCTACAAAATAAGACTTTAATTGCTAATTATCTTGAAAACTGTTAACTTTTTGTATAGGCAGTATATTAGAATATTGTAGGTGTTGCAGCAATGATCATTTTGATATATGGTTCAAGGTCATGTGTTCAAAGGTGAAGGTCACGGCTGCAATAGAAAACATAAATTGCTTATTATCTTGAAAACTTTAACTTTTTGTATTGGCTTGTATATTAGAATATTGTAGGTATTGACATGGTGATCATGTATGGTTCAAGGTCACATATGTTCAAAGGTCAAGGTCACAGCTACAAAATAAGACTTTAATTGCTAATTATCTTGAAAACTGTTAACTTTTTGTATAGGCAGTATATTAGAATATTGTAGGTATTGCAGCAATGATCATTTTGATATATGGTTCAAGGTCATGTGTTCAAAGGTGAAGGTCACGGCTGCAATAGAAAACATAAATTGCTTATTATCTTGAAAACTTTAACTTTTTGTATTGGCATGTATATTAGAATATTGTAGGTATTGACATGGTGATCATGTATGGTTCAAGGTCACATATGTTCAAAGGTCAAGGTCACAGCTGTATAAGTGTACTAAAATTTGTTAATTATTTGGAAATTATTCATTGCATTACAGTTACTTCATGCATATTATATATGCTACTTATAAATGAAATGTGACTGGATATATTTCTGATTCAGTTTTGTGGGAGTTCTTAACCTGAGAAAACTTGTAATGTTTCTGTACCTAATATATTGTCTTTTGGGCTTTGCAAACAATTTTGGACGTATCCTCAGGTGAGCGTTAAGGCCCATGGGCCTCGTGTTTGTGGTATATCCTCCTTCATTTGTTATCTGATCAGGTTAAAAGTTTGTCAACTTGTAGGTGTTGACCATGGGAAATGCGCTTCCTTAGCATTTTTCAGAATTCGGAAAGACCCCAGAGAAATCTGGTTAAAACAACAACCTGGGAGTTTTATTCTGACAGATACGCCCTAAGGGCATCTCCTTGAATAAACTAATTGTGGACTATTTGTCTACTTCATTGTAGATTCTCCCACTTTGTTACTTCAAAATGTTCATACTTTGAATAAACACATACGTCAGTACGCTTAAAAGCATTGCCTCATAATTGCTGATATGCTGACATATACTTGCTCGGAAGTATACATTCTAGTTATTGTTGCTATTATTATTTTTATTATTACTAAACTCCCTCGTTTCTTATCTGATCAGGTTAAAGTTTTGTCAACTGATAGGGATTGACCATGGGAAGTTTGTTTCCTGATGGATAATGAGACAGGTTTATGCTGGTCCCTTACCAGTAGCTTATAAATTTCATTTATGAAAACCATAAAGTTTGAAAAATAATGTGGGGTAAAAGTAAAATTTACCAAAATTGCTTAAAACATTTAAACTCTTGCCACATCAAAAACATCTAAGACAGCAACTAAAACATTCTTTCATTTTTTTTAGATATGTATTTTGAAAACCTCAAAATGTTAAAAATTATGTAAAAAAAATTCAAATTATTATTTCAGATTTTTTAAAACCATATTCAAGTTTTTAAACAGTATAAAACATATGTCTGAATTATATTGAAAACCAGAACAAATGTAAATACTATATTCATCTATATCTTAATAGCGAACAAGTTTTTCAGGTAAAAAATATCAACTTTGACCAAGCTTGTCAAAAGTGATCTGTCTGATGAATCTGTTGAAAAAAATAGATAATTAAGTCCAGTCGGAAAACTTATTGCTTCTCTCTGGTTTCCAGTTCTCCATTATTATTATTATAACTTTTATTTTAGATATAAATTTCAACCCTAACCCTAACCCATGATAAAAATTGTCACTTCCAAAATCTTGTTTATACCCAATAAACCACAATAAATTAAAATTATTTTTTTATATTTATGATATTAATCTTTGACGTTTCTGCTAAGAATTTGTAAAAGGTACATTATTTTAGTATTACAAATTACCCGTTTCCATTTCTCATCTACTGGTTTTGTCAGTGAATGAAACAGTGCCATTCATCCCTTCAGAGTGTCTAGGTTCGCTTTCTTTGACGTCACACATAACCAATACAAACCAAAACAAAATAAAGACGTTTTCCATGACGTCATTTTCATCACTTTGACGAGAGGTGGACAGGTCATACTATTTTATTGAACGTAAACATTATTCCTGTAAATAAGTTGATGTAAGAAAATTTCAGCGATTGTTAATATTATTATATATTTCTTTTCACCCGATCACTTTTTCTCAGCAGGATTTCTCTTACATGCAATAATTCACCCCCCTTCTTGGTAGGTTGCTTTAACATTTTTGTTATGTTTTACTGTATTCAAATCCATATGGAAGGTGTCATTTGTAGAGGGAAAGAAGAGCAGGGTCTTAAAATATTATATTGTGATATCAGAAATAATGGAATGACTAAATTATGATATGCCAAAACAAATTTTATCAGTCAATTTTTCATATGTTCAATCATTTGAAGAGTTTTTAAATTTTCAATTACAGATTCTATCGAAGGAAAAAGATGTTGAGTATTTCTAGACCTGAAAACCTACTTATTTATTAGTTTCAGGTCTGGAATACAGGAAAACCAAGATGAGGTCTCTAACACCAGACTGGCAGATGTAATTGTATGTGTTTTAACTTTTACATTTATAATTCAATTCTTTTTTGTTTCAAACATTTTGCTACGTTAATTAGGCAGTGTGAAAAATATTCAATTCTTTCAGTTTTTAATAACAAAAAGAAAAAAATTAACTTCATTTATATCAAAGTGATAGATTTTAATGGTGTTATTAAAATCAATGAGTAATTCTCAAAGATAATTGGTATTGATTTCCAAATATCAGCATTTGTTCACTACCGTTTTGATCAGCAATACATTTGTTATTCATATATTTCTTAAATTCAAACACATTGTTCATAGACCAGATCATTAGAAGTCCTTAACTATTACAAAAATAAAGGAAGTAGTAATGAAGTGAAGTAAAAATGTTTTATATCCTAATCAAGAATTGTTCACTCATACTGAGGCAGTAAGTTCTAGGTTGGTGGAGTAAATCAGAGTACCCGGAAAACAACATCAGTCTTTTGCAAGTGAACTGACAAACTTTCTCAAAATAGGATACGTATGAAAGAGGATTACAACTTAGCCAGTAACAGGTACTGTGATCTGTAAACGGGTTCGTCAGACCACTTAGCCAATAAGGCTATACATAAAAGGAAAAGTAATTATGATAATAAGGTAATAATTTAAAAAGAAATCTTTGAATTTGATGTATTTTCAGAGAGCCTTTGTTAATGCCAAGAAATGGTGGCGTAAGGATGGCGAAGGAGTGGAAATTTTTTGGGACCTTCTCAAAAAAAAAAAAAAATGATAGTATTCTTCCCTTGAAGAAAAAAATGAAAAAAAAAAAAAACAATATTAAACAAAAATGAAATGTAAAATTATTGTTGTTTTTCCATTTAGAATATTCACTTTACTACCGCGTCACATCCACTTTACTGAAATAGTGCCTGATACATCAATATTTGAATTTTTAATGTATAATATGCATGATTAAAAGTAAATTCAATTTTTTCTATTGTCTATGCAATAGTTTTTGTCAAGCCTTAGGACGAGACTTAGGTGTTACTTTTCCGGCGTCGGCGGCGGCGTGTCAAAATGTAAAAGGTTATGTTAAAGTCAAAAACTAACCAGGCGAGACATTTAATTTAACAGTTAAAATGCCATCATTACTTTTTGGGTGTTAAGTTTACATAATGGACAGCCGTGGTTGTTGTAATAATGTATTATACTGTTTGTAAAACATTCAGTGGTTTTCTTTATACATGAATTTAAATTTCAAATATTTTAATTATAAAGCACTTGATTTTTCTGTTGTAGGGGTCTTATAATCAGTGGTTTCAATATTTATCTTGCCTTGTCACATGTTACCTCAGGTTTTATTTTTGTAGTGTGTTTTTAGATTTGTGCTGTTCAAATTTAATTAGGATTTAACAATTGTTTATTTATAGTGCAATAATCAGATCTTCAACTACATCAAGTAACAGTGAATGTAAAGTTATTCAAAAAACGTTTCAAAGTACAGTAGTGAATATTGGTAAGTTAACTATAATCTTTAGTTCACCTGAGTTGAAAACATAAATGAGCTATTGCAATCCGTCTTTGTCCATCTGGTGTAGTCCATCATGCATAAACTTTTTATTTTACTCTTCTCCAAAACCATTGGGGCCAATTTGATGAAACTTAGATACCATCATGCTTGGGTGAAGGCCTTTCAGATTTGCACAAATAAAGGAGTCATATTCTCTTGGGGTTCCATAAATGGAGAAGTAGAAAAAACTTTAAAAATCTTCTCTGAATGTACAGGAGTTATACCTTAGATATTTCATTTTTAATATTCATAGGTCATCTAGTTTAAGATTTGCACAAATAGAAGCCATGGGTCTTAAAATGGGGGAATGGTAAGGCAATTAATTGGGAAATTACTAATTACTATATATTTGTCAATATATCTTGAAAACTATTAGCTTTTTGTATAGGCATGTGTATTAAAATATTGTAGGTATTGATGTAATAATCATGATATATGGCTCAAGTTCATATGTTCAAAGGCCAAGGTCATATCTGCATTAGACGACTGGAATTATTAACTATCTTGATAACTATAACCTTTTTGTATAGTCATGTAAATTAGAATATTGTAGGTATTGATATATATTTCATTATTACACCTCATGTAATTTTCAAGTAATTTGATTGGATAACTAACTGTTTGAAAATAAAATAATATCACCCTTAGATTAACTAAGAATAAAGAATGGCGTGCGTGCTTCAGGGTAACATTAGTTGAGGAGTTATGATAACGGGTAATGTTACAAAAATATCACATGCGCAAAAGGAATCCTAAATCACCCAATCGAACGCATTTCGACATTTTCACAAGCAGCTAAACTTTTGATGGATACGATCTTTTATTGATATACATTTTATTCATATGCAAGCGTTTCCTTGATCAAGACTACCTGTCTTTAGACGGATATGGATCACAACTTCTGGTGTCAGGTTGTAGTAGCACGAATGTAGTACTTGCAAATTTTCAAAGTATTTTTTTCTTTATTTTTCAGTCTTGCCTGTATAGAGAATTGGTACATATTTGGAGTGTTTGAATTAAAAGACAGGGTGTGCACTTCCAAAAAATGCTAGTATTTGCCATGCAAGGTGCTCCTATGTAGTGGAGGGACTGAGTAAAGTGGTCAACTTCCTTCTAGATGTTACAGCTGATGTGGAAGGTTTACAACGTGTTTGAAAGTTTCCATAGTAACCAGAGATTTGATTGATCAAAGACGGTATGACCTTTTGAACATGTGTTAGACTTGAATTCCTGTTTGTTTTTATGTATAATGGGTTTAGATTGGAATTTCAATTATTGTATTAAACTGCCATTCCCTATAATGTACAATAATGGGAAAATAATGGTGAGCCATTGCCAGACGACAGACGACAACCATCGATTGGTAGAGTAATCATTTTTTTTAAGTAACAGAGAATCTCAGTTTAAGAGAATATCTGGAGACAGACATTTGGCATAATAAAAATATAATGTCATAGGTTCAAAGGTCAAGAGCATACTTGCATAAGAAAACTAATATTGCTAATTATCTTGAAAACTATGAACTTTTTGTATAGGTATTTAGAGTATTGTAGGTATTGATATGAAGATCAATGATGAGTCAAGGTCATATGTGCAAAGGTCAAGGTCATAGCTGCATTACAAGACTGACATTATTAATTATTTTGGACATAATTACCTTCTTGTATAGGCTTGCATATAAGAATTGTGTAAGTATTGATATGGTGATCATTTTGATATACGGTTCAAGGTCATAGACTAATTGCTGATTATCTTGAAAACTTTGAACATTTTGTATAGGCATTTAGAGTATTGTAGGTATTGATATGAAGATCATAGTTATACATGAGTCAAGGTCATACATGCAAAGGTCAAGGTCATAATTGCAATTGTTAATCATTTTGGAAACAATTACCTTTTTGTATAGGCTTGTATATAAGAATTGTGTAAGTATTGATAATATGATCATTTTGATATATGGTTCAAGGTCATAGATTCAAATGTCAAAGATATAGGTGTGTAAGGATACTGAAATTGTTAATGATTTGGAAATTATTGATTGTACTATAGTTACTATATGCATATTGGCTACTTATGAATGAGCTGTGACAAGATATTTCTGATGAAGTATTGTAGCATTTCTAAACTTGAAAAAACTTGGAAAGTTTCTGTAATTAATATATTGTCTATTGCACTTTGCAAACAATTTTAGAAATATCTGCAGGTGGGTGTTAAGGCCCATGGGCACCTTGTGATTATAAGACACATTTTGTTTTAAAAAAATAATTAATTATCTGTTTAATTCAATTGATTGACAAAAATTGATTAAAATAGTGAATATCATTGAAAATATTACAAGTCATTAATTTTATTTTCATGAATATAACACACTCTGGGGTCCGTTGCCATGGGTCGGCGGGCACTCAGGGGATGGCCGTCCTTGATGGAGCCAGGGTTGAGAATGCACCCACAGGCTGGGTGGTGTGTGTTACACTGTACTGACTGGGGACTCTGCCTTTTGGCAGAAATGAAAGACAAAACAGTTAACTTTCTATTTACATGGTTTATTAATGTCCAACCACACAGCTAGTTGTAGCAATACCAGGCCATAAATAATAATATGTATATTTGCCCTAACCCGACCAACCCAAAAAATTTCGCCCGACTCAAAATCTTTTCTTTGTTCAAAATTCGTAATGGTTTTTTTTTCCGGATTTTTTCGTATCCGTATCTGTCTTGAGTTCGTTACTTGAAATTGTCTGTCAAAACAGCGCTTTAACATATGGACGATTACTGCTGTGAAAGCCTCTAAATGATATAGATGAAAATATGACACATGTTTACCCTCTCGTCTTCAATCCAAATGAAAATTGGATCAAAAATCTAAACCTCTTGTGGCAAATAGACTTTATCGCTATTAAAATACAAGGATGTGGAGAGACGTGTTTGATGAAGTTTGCGATGAAGATTTTATGCTGAAAACTGACCAAATCGATGTTACCACTATTTTTCTTTGAAAAGAAAAAAAGAAGAATTTCCCTACCTACCTACCCTAACCTGAGACAGGTGGGTCAGGTTTGGGCAAACAGAAATATTTTTAAGTCTGGCCCCATCTCTGCTGTGCCACATACATATTTATAGCATTTTATTTCATTGTAACACGTTTTTGTAACAATGTTTCTGATTGGTAAATAAGATAAATAGCTGTTATGATACATTTAGAACACATAAACAAATATAAATTATGGTTATTACATAATAACATATAGGTCAATCAGTAATGTCAGGTCAAATCAGTAAATAATACATGTCAGGTCAAATCAGTAAATAATACATGTCAGGTCAAATCAGTAAATAACACATGTCAGATCAAATCAGTAAATAACACATGTCAGGTGAAATCAGTAAATAATACATGTCAGGTGAAATCAGTAAAAATACATGTCAGGTCAAATCAGTAAATAACATGTCAGGTCAAATCAGTAAATAACACATGTCAGGTGAAATCATAAATAATACATGTCAGGTCAAATCAGTAAATAACACATGTCAGGCTCAAATCAGTAAATAACACATGTCAGGTCAAATAAGTAAATTAATACATGTCAGGTCAAATCAGTCAATAACACATCTCAGGTGAAATCAGTAAATAACACATGTCAGGTCAAATCAGTAAATAACACATGTCAGGTCAATCAGTAAATAACACATGTCAGGTCAATCAGTAATATACATGTCAGGTCAAATCAGTAAATAACACATGTCAGGTCAAATCAGTAAATAACACATGTCAGGTGAAATCGGTAAATAATACATGTCAGGTCAAATCAGTAAATAACACATGTCAGGTCAAATCAGTAAATAATACATGTCAGGTCAAATCAGTAAATAACACATGTCAGATGAAATCAGTAAATAATACATGTCAGGTGAAATCAGTAAATAATACATGTCAGGTCAAATCAGTAAATAATACATGTCAGGTCAAATCAGTAAATAATACATGTCAGGTCAAATCAGTAAATAACACATGTCAGGTCAAATCAGTAAATAATACATGTCAGGTCAAATCAGTAAATAACACATGTCAAGTTGAATCAGTAAATAATACATGTCAAGTCAAATGAGTAAATAATACATGTCATTGGTCAAATGAGTAAATAATACATGTCAGGTGAAATCAGTAAATAACACATGTCAGGTGAAATCAGTAAATAACACATGTCAGGTGAAATCAGTAAATAATACATGTCAGGTCAAATCAGTAAATAACATATGTCAGGTCGAATCAGTAAATAATACATGTCAAGTCAGATCAGTAAATAATACATTTCAGGTCAAATCAGTAAATAATACATGTCAGGTCCAATCAGTAAATAACACATGTCAGGTCAAATCAGTAAATAATACATGTCAGGTCAAATCAGTAAATGATACTTCCTTAAAGTGTGGACAACAAAGTCCACTTCAAATGTCTACTAAATATTAGAGAATAACTATTTCACAAGTAAAACAAATAATCAACATGTAAGATGATGCACTCAATCCTAATCCTAAAACCTGTTAATACAGTTACAAACCAGCTATAATTGAGATCAATTCATACACTGATGATGGCACATCAAAATTTAACTGGTATTTGTATTTAATACTTATACATGTATTTTAGTAATGAAATATGTATTTTGTTAAAATTGAGTGATTCATTGATTTATTCATTTATTGTGATATTTACTTTTATAAAACAGATTTCCTAATTTTGTATTCCACAGTTACATCCATCATGGTTGAAGATCTGATTTCAAGAAATAGCAGAATTGAAACTTTTTTCCTGGTATTATTTATAAGGTATTGACATACACTTTCACTGTGTATTTTTACAATTGTGTTTCAATTTTTCTGATTTCATAATGCAATATTAGCAAAATGAATAACATCACAAGTAAATAGTAATAAATTACCAATAAGTAGGAGTTTGATACCATAAAAATTTAACGGTTTTAATACCTCTATAAATTCTATCATCCCAACTAAAAATTTAAAATCTTAATATATGTGTTATTATTTTCTTTTCAATTCAACATATTTGAGATCATTTTATGAAATAATTTAACTTATTAAATGCTATAGTAATATCATAACCAATACCAAAGACAATTGATTAATTAAAAGTTGACCAGTAGTTGGCAAAAAATATATAAGCTTTTAATGTAGATAAAATGAGCATTCAATTTACTTTCAGTTTGCCCATAACTGTGAAATAGAAGAAAAGAAATCACGCTTGTGGTGTTTGTCTACTGGAACAAACAGATTCTATCATCACATCATATAGATAACTGAGTAATTTCAACTCATTTGGAAAGGACAAATGTTTTTGAATTGTAGAATTGTTTGACAAAAATTGCAAAAAAATTGAACGATTTTCATAAGAATAATTAAAAATGCATGAAATTCATGAATTTTTTTTTTTTACACAATTTTTGTCATCTCTATTTCGCATGATCTAAAAAAAACCACAAATTTTATGCGAATTTTTATGTGAAAAAACCTAATCGTGCAAAATTCATGCGTTTTTCGCATGTTTTTAAAGATGTGTTTTGCATGATTTTCATGCATGTGCTCGTTTCAGCTTTTTTTCGCATGAAATTTAGACACAAAATTCATGAATGTTTTTCCTGAAAGCACTTTTACTGGCATATGTGATCTTAATCACAATCGACAAATCATATCCAAGAACAAAAAATAGTTATTTACAATTAAATTATTTGAATAATTAATACGGATAACATAATAATAAACAAATATGGACTGGGGCCAGTTTCATAATCATTCCTTAACTTAGATTTTCCTTCATTTAAATTTGGCAAATTTTTACTATTTCTTTTTTAATTACAAAAAAGATTGTTTAATAAAACTAAATGTAAATGTTATCAGCTTAAAGTGATCTTCAAAATGACGCCTTGAAATAATGAATATCTCAATAATTTGTTAAGGTTTAAGTTAAGGAAAATCTTAGTTAAGGAATGATTATGTAAAACTGGGCCCTGAGAGTAAAATACAGTACAAAAATACGACGGGTTTCACGTCACAATCCTCAGTCTTAGTGAAATTGTTAATTACAGAATGTGGTTCATGACGAGTCAATCATGTGATCAGTCAATAATTCTAATTAAGTCTCAACAACTGAACATGTCCTTTATAGTCCCCTGCCCACAAAGTGTTATCCTTCCTGTTAAAACAAATGGATGTTATACGACCTAATCCTGTCTCATATTGTGATCCAAGGAAATATAACAGAACTCCGTTCTCATCTACACCGTGTATGATATCGTTGTATGTATCACTAATCAACATTGTAGTACCATCACCAGCAGTAGTTAAGTCACTAGGATTAAAGTTATATTTTATTTTATCGTTCTTGATACCGTTATAAATAAATCTGACTCCGTCCTCCTGATCATGTAGTAAAACCACTCGTCCTTTATCAACTGCCGTTCTATCACGTACCCATATCATGTCTTTATTGTTTGTCTGAAGTTTTTCTGGTAACGTAAAAATCGGTCTATGACGTTCATCAAACTGCCACTTTTTAACTTGGACACCATCACGTGACAGTTTGATGACGTATCTGGTGTTTTTGTCTGTGACGTCATAATTACCACCATCTACACATCCCACATAGAGATGTCCAGTAGGTGATGTACAGATACAGAACGGCCTTAGAGGTTTTGTATCAATAAATGTGACTATTTCTCCATTAGGTTTTACTTTCTTTATCTGGTATCTATTATCATCTGATCCCACCGTTTGGTGCAACAAGTAAAGAACCATCATCCGTTATAGCAAGGTCATTGATTTTTGTAGTAAACGTTAATGTTTTCTGTACTTTACCCGTTCTATCTACGTGTTTGATCTCCGTTCCTCCATACGTGGCTACCCAGGCTGATGACTTATCATCTATTGTGGTGATAGCACGGATATTACCTTTGTCAGTTTCATGTTGAAATTCAGACAAAACTTCAAGTTTTGTTTCCATCACGTGATCGTTTGATACAGATTGTGTGTTACTTGTGTTACTGGTAACTACCTCAGCATTTTCTCGCTGTTCTGTACATCGTCCGAAAACATCCCGGATACTGTCGGTATTTCCAGGTATAAACACGTGACGTTTAACACTTGGAACTTCGACACTGAGTTCGTCCTGATTTACGTCTACAAGTTTATCTAGTTCTAAACTTATTTTTACAACTTTGACGTCGTTCGATGAAGTAAGATCTCCTCTGTATTGAGCGATAATTTCTTGATGTTCTATTAAAGTCTCCTGTAATTTGTTTTCAAGTTGTGTTAATTTTTCATTGTCCTGTTTATGTAATTCGTTAACTTCCTTGACAAGATCGTCCCTGGTTTTGTTTACAAGTGACACTAATTTATCCGCCTGATTGTTAATGGAGTCAGTCAGTTCTTTGTTGTTTGTTTTATATTGTGTCTTTTTCAGCCTTGTTTCATCCAATAACTTCTTTATCTCTGGTACTTTGATGGTTTCCAGATTATTTAACTGTGTAGCTAATTCCTGACGTTTTTCACCAACTATTTCCTTCACGCGTTTAAAGTTATGTCCATTGTGTTTATCTAAAATGCATTCCGCACACACCAAATCGTTACAGTTAGAACAAAGTGCATTAACCTTTTCTCCATGTTCATCACAAAGAACAATCTCTGGAACGACGGCCACCTGAGCTTTCCGAACACTTCCTGGATGTAACATGGTCGATGTCTTGTCTGGTTAGCGATATGTTACAATTAAGTTTTATCAGACTTGGTAACGATCACGTGATTTTAAGATCAGGTATATCACTGAGAGGCACACATTGGGTTGCCGAAACACAACACAAATACACGCTCAAGTGTGTGTGTGTGTGTGTGTGTGTGTGTGTGTGTGTGTGTGTGTGTGTGTGCGGAAATCAAGTTTTACATAGGTTACAACATATATTTGTTTATTACTGGTTTCGTTTCGTCGCCTCGCTGGCTTCTGAATCTGATTGGACTTATGCCGGAGGTTAGAGTTTACATTGACTTTCGTTGGGATTCTTACCTGAATTTCCTTACCATTTTTTTCCAGGTACTCCGGTGTCCCCTACGAACTGTTCACTTCGATGGAATTTTTTTTTTAAAAAAACTATTCCACCAACATCGGATAAATACCTGAATTAACACCAAATTAGGGAAATCGGCGATTCTGTGGTCTAACGCGTAAACTTTTTGATAACATCAATCCTGTCTTTTCAGAATTCCTATGGCAAACTCTAGTGTGGCACTAAGTATCAGTTTACCAGAATTGCACGTGGTGTTATGCGCCATTTCATAACTGACGTTAAGTATGTTAGTGGAATAATTAGAATGTGTCGTTAAACTTTTCTATCGTCTGTAAAACTGTTCTACCGGCGTCGCCACCACAACTAACACCACTACCTCACCACTATTTTCACCCAACATCTGCAACTCACCACCACTAAAACCACCCCAACTGTCACACCACTTACCAACACCAACAACAACGACCATCGAATTTGACCTTGAGCGGTATGTGTGTGTTTTATGAAGATATTTAAAATTATTCTGAACTTTTATATTAATATTTTTTAAGCTATTTGAGAAAAGGAAAAGTTAAATAATTTTATAATTTAGGATTAATCTAATAAGATGATCGCGTATCCGTGAATATAATATTAGTGTTCTATGATCTGTCGCAATAGCACGTACCAGCGAGGCGACTTTTAACGTGCTAGCTCACAGAGTCAATACACCGCAACTATACCACTCCCCAGTAACATTATCCTAATATCGGTCGATGTAACTTTTCAAAATATGACGACAGAAGTATAAATCACCGACATCATATCAAAGTGTTTGTCATCGCCTATCCCCACCGAGGCAAATAATAGAAAGTTTGTTAGATAGCTCACCAAACGGTTCTTTAGTTTTCTCCGGGCACTTCGGTTTCTCGATATAAGTTAAATTATTTTGACTGGAGAATCGAACGCCACTATTTTGACCAACTCAAAATGAAAATATGACATAAAATAAAACGAATTTATAGTGTACTTTTTAAATACCTTTTTGTACCTCAAAAACTTGAAAACAGTTTGTATACCTTTTAATGTCGTAAATATCGAATGCCCTACCTGTATATTAAATCGATTTAAACACGTCAAAATAATGATTTACCTGTATTTAAAAACGTACAGGTATTCAAAATTATATATGAACGTTGTAATCTGATCATGTTAGCTCATATACTTCAATTTGACTAAAAGAAATTCTTATTGTAGTGGAATTGTAAAGTTTTAATAAATAAAGTGGTGGATGTTTTTTTAATTTTAAATGTAAGATATGATATATTCTTGGTAGAGATAGTTAAAATGCCTGATAAACCGACACAAGATCACTGAGTAGATGTCTCTCTCTTGAGATAATTGTGTTTGCGCAATAAAGTTGTTCATTATTATTATTATCATTATTATTATATAAGTTCGTTTTCTGACATCCGGGCGTTTCATGTAAAGAAGTTGTCGGCATCTTTAGACACGGCTTGTAATTTGTAAAATCGGCATAACAGGCCAAATATACCGGTTTAATTAATATCAATATTATACTTTTTTTTTTTACTTTTTCAAAAGTTTCTCGATATAGTATTATTTATAAAAGTCATTAACACCTGCATTTAAACCAATATATCTAAGGAGTTGGTGTCACCGTGTACAAGGTGTCTTAAGTCGAAATCTTTACTTGTGACGTCACACCAAAAAAAACGAGATTTATTATTGAACAAAGGGCTGCCTATTGAGTTATGGATACCCTCGGGGAGTTTAATCCACCAGCAGCAGTACCCGCTCAGGGGTAGTGAATATATAACAAATACCTGTTAATTTTGATGTGCCATATGTGCACATTTTAGTAAAATGATTCCTAATCAGTGATACTAGGGGCCGAAAATTTGATGGATAAAATACATAAGCCAAACAGTCGACAATTAATAAATCTAAAGTTCCAAAATTTAATGATCCAAAATCCATCTAAGGAATGCTTTGCATGAGGGAATTAAATAAAACAAACATACCAGTCTTTGTCCATATCACAATCTCAAAAACAAAGTAAAAACTTTGCAAACTGGCAAAATAGGTAATACACGTGAACTTCCATCAAGGAAGTGAGACCGGGTGCTCCGGAAGGGTAAGCACCTCCTGTTTAGCTAGCTACACCCGTCACGTGCAAGTCAATTTTGAGAATGAAAGGAACAAAGAACTATGGTAAGTCAAATATATCCAGTATAAGTTGGGATACAGTGACTACATACTTATCAACAATATTGTGATGACGGACATAAAACTTTTTAAGGGCCCTGATTAGCCTAGGCTTGCAATATCCTTGTGTCAACAACTTAATTGAAAGTAATTTTCTTCGTTGCAGAAAGTTCCCATAGTGGGAACAAGCTCTACCGTACCGTATTAACTGTGAAACATATACACCATACGCAGGAGAAGCAGGGATATTACTGCAAAGAAACGGAAAGTTGACAATAGAAAAATTGAAGTCGTCATGTTTGTCGTATAGCTTCAGATGTAACCTTTCATTGGTGTCATAATTGAGGTATAAGTCCAAATATGAAGCAGAACATGGAGAATCTGTCGTGTCTTTTATTTCAAGCTCACTTGGATAGATGACGTTCACATATTCTCCAAATTTGTGATTATTAAGAGAAAGAACGTCATCTATATATCTGTATGTGTAGTTGAATGATTTAGCGACAGTCTTTTTCCAGATTTGACAAGGTTCTGTAAAAATTCTGGTTCATATGAATAAAGGAACAAATCAGCAAGTAAAGGTGCACAGTTTGTTCCCATTGGTATACCGATTGTTTGTTGAAAGATAATATTGCCAAACACAACAAATATGTTGTCTATCAAAAACTCTAACATTTTGTTGATGGTATCTTCAGTATATTTTTGTTTGCAGTCTGTATGGTGTTTTACAAAATAACCAGAATCCCTGTTAAGCACTAGATATTTATATCTTGGTTTACCGTTTTTGTAAAAAAAATGAAAAGTGAATGATTTGTTTCAGACGTTCTTTTAATTTAGCATGAGGAATAGTGGTGTAAAGGGTAGAAAAATCAAAAGTTTTTATACTTTTTACCGAATATAGAGTATTAGAGACAAAATGGTCAAGTAGTTCTTTAGAATTTTTGAGAATCCACATTTGGTTGATGCCAGATGTAGAATAGACTCTATCTGAATAAGTCTGAAGGCCATCTTTGACGACTGTCAAAATTTGTGTTAGAACTACTGATAATGATTTAGTAGTCCATTTAGAGGAACCTGCAATATATCTTTCCTTGTACGGATTTTTGTGAAGTTTTGGAATCCAATACAAGTAAGGCAGGTCAAGTTCTTCCCGTTTTAAAGTTTTAAATTGATAACAAAAGACTCAAGGACTCCCTTATGATTGGAAAGAACTTCATCTTTTGTAAAATTAGTTTTTGTATAAGTAGGATTATTATTGTTATTATTAACCCTACCTCTACCACAAGACTGGAAGAATTGGGCCTGAACATCCGTTTACATTTTTTACTAACCCCCATAATTCAAGATGCATCAAGTTTGCCTATGCACATTAAACGCGGCGCATTTTTTTCATAACTATGCCTCTCGTGAAAAATGCAATACTTAGTTCAATGTTATCTACTTTGAAATCCACTGAGAAACATACATGCTTAAGGAAGCCGACACGTGCCACCTACAAAAGAATGTCGTAATTAAGACTTAAATTACGACTTAGTATCTCGTAATTTCGACCTAGTTAAGTCGTAATTACGACTTAGTTATGTCGTAATTACGACTTAGTATCTCGTCATTACGACTTAGTATCTCGTAATTAGGACTTAGTATCTCGTAATTAGGACTTAAATAACCACTAAGTATCTCGTAATTAGGACTTAGTATCTCGTTATAAGGACTTAGAATCTCGTAATTACGACTTAGTATCTCGTAATAAGGACTTAGTTTCACGTAATAAGGACTTAGTATCTCGTAATTAGGATTTAAAAACGACTTAGTATCTCGTAATTACGACTTAGTATCTCGTAATTAGCACTTAGTATCTCGTATTTACGACTTAAATAACGACTTAGTAACTCGTAATTAGGACTTAGTATCTCGTAATAAGGACTTAGTATCTCGTAATTACGACTAAGTATCTCGTAATAAGGACTTAGTATCTCGTAATAAGGACTTAGTATCTCGTAATTACGACTAAGTATCTCGTAATAAGGACTTAGTATCTCGTAATAAGGACTTAGTATCTCGTAATTACGACTTAATATCTTGTAATTACGACTTAGTATCTCGTAATTACGACTAAGTATCTCGTAATAAGGACTTAGTATCTCGTAATAAGGACTTAGTATCTCGTAATTACGACTAAGTATCTCGTAATAAGGACTTAGTATCTCGTAATAAGGACTTAGTATCTCGTAATTACGACTTAATATCTTGTAATTACGACTTAGTATCTCGTAATTACGACTAAGTATCTCGTAATAAGGACTTAGTATCTCGTAATAAGGACTTAGTATCTCGTAATTACGACTAAGTATCTCGTAATAAGGACTTAGTATCTCGTAATAAGGACTTAGTATCTCGTAATTACGACTTAGTATCTCGTAATTAGGACTTAGTATCTCGTAATTAGGACTTAGTTTCTCGTAATAAGAACTAAGTATCTCGTAATTAGGACTTAGTATCTCGTAATTACGACTTAGTATCTCGTAATAAGGACTTAGTATCTCGTAATTACGACTTAGTATCTCGTAATTAGGACTAAGTATCTCGTAATAAGGACTTAGTATCTCGTAATACAGACTTAGTATCTCGTAATACAGACTTAGTATCTCGTAATAAGGACTTAGTATCTCGTAATTACGACTTAGTATCCCGTAATAAGGACTTAGTATCTCGTAATTACGACTTAGTTATGTCATAATAACAATTTAGTATCTCGTAATTATGACTTAGTTATGTCGTAATAACAATTTAGTATCTCGTAATTATGACTTAGTTATGTCGTAATAACAATTTAGTATCTCGTAATTAGGACTTAGTTATGTCGTAATAACAATTTAAAATCTCGTAATTAGGACTAAGTATCTCGTAATTAGGACTTAGTATCTCGTAATAAAGACTTAGTATCTCGTAATTACGACTTAGTATCTCGTAATAAGGACTTAGTATCTCGTAATAACGACTTAGTATCCCGTAATAAGGACTTAGTATCTCGTAATTACGACTTAGTTATGTCGTAATAACAATTAAGTATCTCGTAATTATGACTAAGTTATGTCGTAATAACAATTTAGTATCTCGTAATTATGACTTAGTTATGTCGTAATAACAATTTAGTATCTCGTAATTACGACTTAGTTATGTCGAAATAACAATTTAGTATCTCGTAAATACGACTTAGTTATGTTGTAATAACAATTTAGTATCTCGTAATTAGGACTTAGTATGTCGTAATTAGGACTTAGTATGTCGTAATTACGACTTAATATCTTGTAATTACGACTTAGTATCTCGTAATAAGGATTTAGTATCTCGTAATAAGGACTTAGTATCTCGTAATAACGACTTAGTATCTCGTAATTACGACTTAGTATCTCGTAATTACGACTTAGTATCTCGTAATTACGACTTAGTATCTCGTAATTACGACTTAGTATCTCGTAATAAGGACTTAGTATCTCGTAATTAGGACTTAAATAACGACTTAGTATGTCGTTATTAGGACTTAGTATCTCGTAATTAGGACTAAGTATCTCGTAATTACGACTAAGTTATGTCGTAATTACGACTTACTATCTTGTAATTACGACTTACTTTATTCTAATTACGACTTAGTATCTCGTAATTACGACTTATCATATCGTAGTTACAACTTAGTATCTCGTAATTACGACTTATTATATCGTAGTTACAACTTAGTATCTCGTAATTACGACTTATTATATCGTAGTTACAACTTAGTATCTCGTAATTACGACTTATTATATCGTAATTACGACTTATTATATCGTAGTTACCACTTAGTATCTCGTAATTACGACTTATTATATCGTAGTTACAACTTAGTATCTCGTAATTACGACTTATTATATCGTAGTTACAACTTAGTATCTCGTAATTACGATTTATTTTATCGTAGTTACAACTTAGTATCTCGTAATTAAGACTTAGTTATGTCGTGTTGATGACTTAGTATCTCGTATTTACGACGAAGAAGACGATACAGTAAGATAAACTTTACGATAGAAAGACAAGGTACGTCTAGGTAAGTTAAATGATTTATTTGCACCTTCATGCATTTTTGTTTCAGCCAGTATTTTAGCTGTCGGTGGCGATTATATTTGCTTTACACACAGATAGACATAATCAAATCGGGCAAAACAGAACGTGTCACAAAAATACTTGGAAAATGCACCACTTAACACGATTAACAAATAAGAAGATCAAAGAAATTGCATGTTGGGTTTGACACTGGATAATAAAATGGTGTATATTTACTGAGAGCTCTTAATAACACATGCTTTGTATAAATTCTCTTTCCGTCGCGCTTGAATATATGAATTTTACCGACTCTTTCTTTTTTTCTTTTAAGAACGTTCTCACATATACTTGTTCAGTTAAGATTTGTTTGTTAAGCTATGAGCATCTTTCACGCCTGATAAAATCGTTTGAACCCAAAAAAAAAAACCCCTCAGTTAATTCACCGCATAAAAATTTACCTACTTAGTTTTACTTACATTAATATTATTAATAATATTTAATTAGTTCGCCAGAAACATTGAGTAGAGTGCTTCCGTCGTAAGTGGCAGGTTGGGGGCTCGAACCCAGGCCGGGTCTGATCAAGACTTGAAAATTAGTAGTGACAGTTCTTTTGCGAAGCACTAGGCATTTAGAAATGAAATTCACGGGGTCCTTCGGATGAGACCTTAAAACCGATATACCGTGACACGGTAGGCGACCATGTTAAAGAACCCTCCTTGCACATTGCCATAAGCACACTGCAAAGGTCAAAATGTCTGGCACTTTACCTATAGCCGATGACGTCACGATGTAAGTGAATATTCTTGACTTTGACGTAAAAAACCCATTAAATCAACCAATCAATCATTAATATTGTATATGGGAGTTCTAGCTTACTATTAAATAATTGGGGTAATTAATTGGGGTAATTTTATATTGTTCCCGTCTTGTATGCACTGTAAATCAGGAAATGTTTTTGTTCCCGTCTTGTATGCACTGTAAATCAGGAAATGTTTTTGTTCCCGTCTTGTATGCACTGTAAATCAGGAAATGTTTTTGTTCCCGTCTTGTATGCACTGTAAATCAGGAAATGTTTTTGTTCCCGTCTTGTATGTACTGTAAATCAGGAAATGTTTTTGTTCCCGTCTTGTATGTACTGTAAGTCATTCATTTTTTTCTGCGTAAATTCACAAGATATAAGGATAAAGCTATAGTGAATATTTAAATCCATGTCGGCCGTTTAATGACCTTTACCAAATTATATATATATATATATATATATATATATATATATATATATATATATATATATATATATATATATATCTATATGTGTGTGTGTGTGTGTGTGTGTGTGTGTGTGTGTGTGTGTGTGTGTGTGAATTTATGCTGCGAAATACGTTTATCGTTTATTAGTTGACGCAAAAATTTTCTATTTCAAAAAACACATGTACCTATTTTTAATCATTATTTTTGTACAGTTACAGATAAATTAGTTTTTCGAAACATGTACCTTCTTATACTTTTTCGTTACTTACTAATTGAACAATCTTAATTCAGAGATGATAACATTTTGAAAACACCCAGTGTTTTAAGTTCAGATCATCTTTAATTTCAACGATTGATGCTAAATATTTGTCGTTTTTTCAGAAAATGTAGATATCGCAAATATGTAAATTTTATTTCCACCTTGGGTTGGAATACAAACATATTTTAGGATTTTTGGCTGAAATACATGGGATATGCTTAAGTATGAGAACACTCAAGAGAATCTTATAACATCAAGAAATCTTTTGAAAGAAATTCGATACAGCTATTCTTGAAGCCGCAATGTTTATTCAAGACAAAATTACGTCTAAGGTTATCGTTGGATCCATCTTCAATGCACACAGCATGGTATTACTATTACTAGAGACAATGTGCAGATATTTATAAAACTCCTTGATCCAATCGGTGTACAAATACGTCAGAATAAACGTCCTAGAAGAAGACAATATTTTGCAAAGGGTCCCAATTTCATCTGGCATCTTGACTCTTATGACAAGCTGAAAAGGTATGGATTGTGTATTAACCGGTGTATAGATGGGTTTTCCCGTAATTCAATCTGGCTGAATGTTTACACTACTAGCATCAATCCATGTGTAATTACAGGATACTACATGGAAGCTGTTAGTTCCAGGAAAGGTTGCCCATCTCTTATGAGAGGCGATAAAGGCACTGAAAATGTACATGTAGCTCATATGCAAGATTTCATGACCGATAGAAAGGGTTTCATTGATGGAAGAAGTACAGGGAATCAAAGAATTGGGATGTTTTGGGAATTCTTGAAAAGACAATATTGTCGATTCTGGATTGATGCTTTAGGGTTGCTGGAGGATGTAGGACTATTTGATGGGGGTTCTCTCGATAGAAATTTTACCCAGCTATGCTGCTTGAGTTTGCGTCAGGTATTAAAATGAAAATATTCAAAAGATCTGATGTTTTAAAGTAAATAAATTTGTCAATTATGTAAAAATAATAGTACAAAAAAATAAGCGTCTAAAATACCCTGGCCTCCTTTACTTTTCTTAAAAAAAGTGTAATCAACATAGAATTAGTCAACATAGAATTAGTATAGAAAATTAGACACGAATTAGAATAGTTAACATTGGTTTCCTCCTCCACGTTTGCGACTGTAATCCCTATGAAATACATTTCTTGTGATATAATTTTAACACAGGCATTGGACAGAAATTAGAGAGTATGTCCCTATCCATTCAGAGAGTATGTCCCTATCCATTCATAGAGTATGTTCCTATCCATTCAAAGAGTATGTCCCTATCCATTCAGAGAGTATGTCCCTATTCATTCAGAGAGTATGTCCCTATCCATTCAGAGAGTATGTCCCTATCCATTCAGAGAGTATGTCCCTATCCATTCAGAGAGTATGTCCCTATCCATTCAGAGAGTATGTCCCTATCCATTCAGAGAGTATGTCCCTATCCATTCATAGAGTATGTTACTATCCATTTATAGAGTATGTCCCTATCCATTTATGGAGTATGTCTCTATCCATTCAGAGAGTATGTCCCAATCCATTCAGAGAGTATGTCCCTATCCATTCAGAGAGTATGTCCTTATCCATTCAGAGAGTATGTCCCTATCCATTCCTAATTTTGGACGATGTCTTAAAGTGTAACTCCCCAGTAACATCATCCTAATATCGGATGGTGTCTTGCAGTTTTACTCCCCATTAACATAATACTAATATCGGATGATGTCTTAAAGTGTAACTCCCCGGTAACATCATCCTAATACCGGATGATGTCTTAAAGTGCTTCTACCCAGTAACGTCATCCTAATATCGGACGATGTGTTAAACTGTAACTCCCCAGTAACATCATCCTAATGTCTAGCGATGTCTTAAAGTACTACTCCCCAGTAACTACTACTCCTAAAATCGAAAGATTTCTTAAAGTGCTACTCCCCAGTAACATCATTGTAATATCAGATGGTGTCTTGGAGTTTAACTCCCCAGTAACATAATCCTAATATCCGATGATGTCTTAAAGTGCTACTCCCCAGTAACATCATCCTAATATCGGATTATGTCTTAAAATGTAACTCCCCAGTAATATCATTCTATTATCGGACGACGACTGAAAGTACTACTCCCCAGTAACATCATCCTAATATCTGAGATGTCTTGGAGTTTAACTCCCCAGTAACATAATCCTAATATCGGATGATGTCTTAAAGTTCTACTCCCCAGTAACATCATCCTAATATCGGACGATGTCTTCAAGTGCTAATCCCCAGTAACATCATCCTAATATCGGACGACGTCTTAAAGTGCTACTACCCAAAAACTCATCCTAATAACGGATGATGTCTTGAAGTGCTACTACCCAATAACATCATTCTTATATCGGATGATGTCTTAAAGAACTACTTCCCAGGAATATTATCCTAATATCGGACGATGTCTTAAAGTACTAATCCCCAGTAACATCATCCTAAAATCGGATGATATCTCAAAGTACTACTTCCCAGGAACATTATCCTAATTTTGGACGATGTCTTAAAGTGTAACTCCCCAGTAACATCATCCTAATATCGGATGGTGTCTTGCAGTTTTACTCCCCATTAACATTATACTAATATCGGATGATGTCTTAAAGTGTAACTCCCCAGTAACGTAATCCTAATATCAGACAATGTTTTCAAGTACTACTCCCCAGTAACATAATCCTAATATCGGATGATGTCTTAAAGTGTAACTCCCCAGTAAGATCATCCTAATATTGGACGATCTGTTAAAGTGCTACTCCCCTAGTAACATCATCCTAATATCGGGTAATGTCTTAAAATGTAACTCCATAGTAACATTATACTAATATAGGACGATTTCTTAAAGTGCTACTCCCGAGTAGCATCATCCTAATATCGGATGATGTCTTAAAGTGTAACTCCCCAGTAACATCATCCTTATATCTGACGATGTCTTAAAGTACTACTCCCCAGTAACATCATCCTAAAATCGGATGATGTCTTAAAGTACTACTTCCCAGGAACATTATCCTAATTTTGGACGATGTCTTGAGGTGTAACTCCATAGTAACATCATCCTAATTTCGGATGGTGTCTTGGAGTTTAACTCCCCAGTAACATAATCCTAATATCGGAAGATGTCTTAAAGTGCTACTCCCCAGTAACATCATCCTAATATTAGCCGATATTTTCAAGTAGTACTCACCAGTAACATCATCCTAATATCGGATGATGTCTTCAAGTGTAACTCCCCAGTAACATCATCCTAATATCGGACGATTTCTTAAAGTGTAACTCCCCAGTAACATCATCCTAATATCGGATGATGTCTTAAAGTGCTTCTACCAAGTAACGTCATCCTAATATCGGACGATGTGTTAAAGTGTAACTCCCCAGTAACATCATCCTAATGTCTGACGATGTCTTAAAGTACTACTCCCCAGTAACATCATCCTAAAATCGAAAGATTTCTTAAAGTGCTACTCCCCAGTAACATCATTGTAATATCGGATGATGTCTTCAAGTGTAACTCCCCAGTAACATAATCCTAATATCCGATGATGTCTTAAAGTGCTACTCCCCAGTAACATCATTCTAATATTAGCCGATGTTTTCAAGTACTACTCCCCAGTAACATCATCCTAATATCGGATTATGTCTTAAAATGTAACTCCATAGTAACATTATCCTAATATCGGACGATTTCTTAAAGTGCTACTCCCCAGTAGCATCATCCTAATATCGGATGATGTCTTAAAGTGTAACTCCCCAGTGACATCATCCTTAAATCTGACGATGTCTTAAAGTACTTCTCCCCAGTAACATCATCCTTATATCGGATGATGTCTTAAAGTGCTTCTACCCAGTAACGTCATCCTGATATCGGACGATGTGTTAAAGTGTAACTCCCCAGTAACATCACCCTAATGTCTGACGATGTCTTAAAGTACTACTCCCCAGTAACATCATCCTAAAATCGAAAGATTTCTTAAAGTGCTACTCCCCAGTAACATCATTGTAATATCAGATGATGTCTTCAAGTGTAACTACCTAGTAACATCATCCTAATATCGGACGACGTCTTAAAGTGCTACTCCCTAGTAATATCATCTTAATATCGGATGATGTCTTAAAGTGCTACTACCCAGGAACATTATCCTCATATCGGACGATGTCTTAAAGTGTAACTCCCAAGTAACATCATCCTAATATCTGAGATGTCTTGGAGTTTAACTCCCCAGTAACATCATCCTAATATCGGACGATGTCTTAAAGTACTAATCCCCAGTAACATCATCCTAATATCGGATGATGTCTTAAAGTACTACTACCCAATAACATCATCCTAATATCAGATGATGTCTTAAAGTACTACTTCCCAGGAACATTATCCTAATATTGGACGACTGTCTTAAAGTGCCCCCCCCCCCCTAGTAACATTATCCTAATATCGGACGATGTCGTCAAGGGCTACTCCCCAGTAACATAATCCTTATATCCGATGATGTCTTAAAGTGCTACTCCCCAGTAACATCATCCTAATATTAGCCGATGTTTTCAAGTACTACTCCCAAGTAACATCATCCTAATATCTGAGATGTCTTGGAGTTTAACTCCCCAGTAACATCATCCTAATATCGGACGATGTTTTTAAGTACTAATCCCCAGTAACATCATCCTAATATCGGATGATGTCTTAAAGTACTACTGCCCAATAACATCATCCTAATATCAGATGATGTCTTAAAGTACTACTTCCCAGGAACATTATCCTAATATTGGACGATGTCTTAAAGTGCCCCCCTAGTAACATCATCCTAAAATCGGATGATGTCTTAAAGTACTACTTTCCAGGAACATTATCCTAATTTTGGACGATGTCTTAAAGTGTAACTCCATAGTAACATCATCCTAATATCGGATGGTGTCTTGGAGTTTAACTCCCCAGTAACATAATCCTAATATCCGATGATGTCTTAAAGTGCTACTCCCCAGTAACATCATCCTAATATTAGCCGATGTTTTCAAGTACTACTCCCCAGTAACATCATCCTAATATCGGATGATGTCTTAAAGTGTAACTCACCAGTAACATCATCCTAATATCGGACGATGTCTTAAAGTGCTACTCCCCAGTAACATCATCCTAATATTAGCCGATGTTTTCAAGTACTACTCCCCAGTAACATCATCCTAATATCGGACGATGTCTTCAAGTGTAACTCCCCAGTAATATCATTCTAATATCGGACGTCTTAAAGTGCTACTCCCTAGTAACATCATCTTAATATCGGATGATGTCTTAAAGTGTAACTCCCCAGTAACATCATCCTAATATCGGACGATGTCTTAAAGTGCTACTCCCCGGTAACATCATCCTAATATCGGATGATGTCTTAAAATGTAACTCCATAGTAACATCATTCTAATATCGGATGATGTCTTAAAATGCTACTCCCAAGTAACATCATTCTAATATCGGACGATGTCTTAAAGTGTAACTCCCCAGTAATATCATTCTAATATCGGACGTCTTAAAGTGCTACTCCCTAGTAACATCATCTTAACATCGGATGATGTCTTAAAGTGCTACTCCCCAGTAACATCATCCTAATATCTGAGATGTCTTGGAGTTTAACTCCCCAGTAACATAATCCTAATATCGGATGATGTCTTAAAGTGCTACTCCCCAGTAACATTATCCTAATATCGGACATTGTCTTAAAGTGCTACTACCCAATAACATCATTCTTATATCGGAAGATGTCTTAAAGAACTACTTCCCAGGAATATTATCCTAATATCGGACGATGTCTTCAAGTACTAATCCTCAGTAACATCATCCTAAAATCGGATGATGTCTCAAAGTACTACTTCCCAGGAACATTATCCTAATTTTGGACGATGTCTTAAAGTGTAACTCCCCAGTAACATCATCCTAATATCGGATGGTGTCTTGGAGTTTTACTCCCCATTAACATAATACTAATATCAGATGATGTCTTAAAGTGTAACTCCCCAGTAACGTAATCCTAATATCAGACGATGTTTTCAAGTACTACTCCCCAGTAACATCATCCTAATATCGGATGATGTCTTAAAGTACTACTTCCCAGTAACATCATTCTAATATCGGACGATCTGTTAAAGTTTTACTCCCCTAGGAACATCATCCTAATATCGGATTATGTCTTAAAGTGTAACTCCCCAGTGACATCATCCTTAAATCTGACGATGTCTTAAAGTACTTCTCCCCAGTAACATCATCCTTATATCGGATGATGTCTTAAAGTGCTTCTACCCAGTAACGTCATCCTGATATCGGACGATGTGTTAAAGTGTAACTCCCCAGTAACATCACCCTAATGTCTGACGATGTCTTAAAGTACTACTCCCCAGTAACATCATCCTAAAATCGAAAGATTTCTTAAAGTGCTACTCCCCAGTAACATCATTGTAATATCAGATGATGTCTTCAAGTGTAACTACCTAGAAACATCATCCTAATATCGGACGACGTCTTAAAGTGCTACTCCCTAGTAATATCATCTTAATATCGGATGATGTCTTAAAGTGCTACTACCCAGGAACATTATCCTCATATCGGACGATGTCTTAAAGTGTAACTCCCAAGTAACATCATCCTAATATCTGAGATGTCTTGGAGTTTAACTCCCCAGTAACATCATCCTAATATCGGACGATGTCTTAAAGTACTAATCCCCAGTAACATCATCCTAATATCGGATGATGTCTTAAAGTACTACTACCCAATAACATCATCCTAATATCAGATGATGTCTTAAAGTACTACTTCCCAGGAACATTATCCTAATATTGGACGATGTCTTAAAGTGCCCCCCCCCCCTAGTAACATTATCCTAATATCGGACGATGTCGTCAAGGGCTACTCCCCAGTAACATAATCCTTATATCCGATGATGTCTTAAAGTGCTACTCCCCAGTAACATCATCCTAATATTAGCCGATGTTTTCAAGTACTACTCCCAAGTAACATCATCCTAATATCTGAGATGTCTTGGAGTTTAACTCCCCAGTAACATCATCCTAATATCGGACGATGTTTTTAAGTACTAATCCCCAGTAACATCATCCTAATATCGGATGATGTCTTAAAGTACTACTGCCCAATAACATCATCCTAATATCAGATGATGTCTTAAAGTACTACTTCCCAGGAACATTATCCTAATATTGGACGATGTCTTAAAGTGCCCCCCTAGTAACATCATCCTAAAATCGGATGATGTCTTAAAGTACTACTTTCCAGGAACATTATCCTAATTTTGGACGATGTCTTAAAGTGTAACTCCATAGTAACATCATCCTAATATCGGATGGTGTCTTGGAGTTTAACTCCCCAGTAACATAATCCTAATATCCGATGATGTCTTAAAGTGCTACTCCCCAGTAACATCATCCTAATATTAGCCGATGTTTTCAAGTACTACTCCCCAGTAACATCATCCTAATATCGGATGATGTCTTAAAGTGTAACTCACCAGTAACATCATCCTAATATCGGACGATGTCTTAAAGTGCTACTCCCCAGTAACATCATCCTAATATTAGCCGATGTTTTCAAGTACTACTCCCCAGTAACATCATCCTAATATCGGACGATGTCTTCAAGTGTAACTCCCCAGTAATATCATTCTAATATCGGACGTCTTAAAGTGCTACTCCCTAGTAACATCATCTTAATATCGGATGATGTCTTAAAGTGTAACTCCCCAGTAACATCATCCTAATATCGGACGATGTCTTAAAGTGCTACTCCCCGGTAACATCATCCTAATATCGGATGATGTCTTAAAATGTAACTCCATAGTAACATCATTCTAATATCGGATGATGTCTTAAAATGCTACTCCCAAGTAACATCATTCTAATATCGGACGATGTCTTAAAGTGTAACTCCCCAGTAATATCATTCTAATATCGGACGTCTTAAAGTGCTACTCCCTAGTAACATCATCTTAACATCGGATGATGTCTTAAAGTGCTACTCCCCAGTAACATCATCCTAATATCTGAGATGTCTTGGAGTTTAACTCCCCAGTAACATAATCCTAATATCGGATGATGTCTTAAAGTGCTACTCCCCAGTAACATTATCCTAATATCGGACATTGTCTTAAAGTGCTACTACCCAATAACATCATTCTTATATCGGAAGATGTCTTAAAGAACTACTTCCCAGGAATATTATCCTAATATCGGACGATGTCTTCAAGTACTAATCCTCAGTAACATCATCCTAAAATCGGATGATGTCTCAAAGTACTACTTCCCAGGAACATTATCCTAATTTTGGACGATGTCTTAAAGTGTAACTCCCCAGTAACATCATCCTAATATCGGATGGTGTCTTGGAGTTTTACTCCCCATTAACATAATACTAATATCAGATGATGTCTTAAAGTGTAACTCCCCAGTAACGTAATCCTAATATCAGACGATGTTTTCAAGTACTACTCCCCAGTAACATCATCCTAATATCGGATGATGTCTTAAAGTACTACTTCCCAGTAACATCATTCTAATATCGGACGATCTGTTAAAGTTTTACTCCCCTAGGAACATCATCCTAATATCGGATTATGTCTTAAAATGTAACTCCATAGTAACATTATCCTAATATCGGACGATTTCTTAAAGTGCTACTCCCCAGTAGCATCATCCTAATATCGGATGATGTCTTAAAGTGTAACTCCCCAGTAACATCATCATTATATCTGACGATGTCTTAAAGTACTACTCCCCAGTAACATCATCTTAATATCGGACGATGTCTTAAAGTGTAACTCCCCAGTAACATCATCCTAAAATCGGACGATGTCTTTAAGTACTACTCCCCAGTAACATCATCTTAATATCGGACGATGTCTGAAAGTGTAACTCTTTAGTAACATCATTCTAATATCGGATGATGTCTTAAAATGTAACTCCATAGTAACATCATCCTTATATCGGATGATGTCTTTAAGTGCTTCTACCCAGTAACATCATCCTAAAATCGGACGATGTCTTAAAGTGTAACTCTTCAGTAACATCATTCTAATATCGGACGATGTCTTAAAGTGCTACTACCCAAAAACATCATCTTAATATCGGATGATGTCTTAAAGTACTACTTCCCAGGAACAATATCCTAATATCGGACGATGTAACTCCCCAGAAACATCATCCTAATATTGGATGATGTCTTGGAGCGTAACACCTCAGTAACATAATCTTAATAACGGATGATGTCTTAAAGTGCTACTCCCCAGTAACAACATCCAAATATCGGACGATGTTTTCAAGTGCTACGTCCAAGTAACATCATCCTAATATCGGATGTTCTCTTAAAGTGTCACTCCCCAGTAACGTAATCCTAATATCAGACAATGTTTTCAAGTACTACTCCCCAGTAACATAATCCTAATATCGGATGATGTCTTAAAGTGTAACTCCCCAGTAAGATCATCCTAATATCGGACGATCTGTTAAAGTGCTACTCCCCTAGTAACATCATCCTAATATCGGGTAATGTCTTAAAATGTAACTCCATAGTAACATTATACTAATATAGGACGATTTCTTAAAGTGCTACTCCCGAGTAGCATAATCCTAATATCGGATGATGTCTTAAAGTGTAACTCCCCAGTAACATCATCCTTATATCTGACGATGTCTTAAAGTACTACTCCCCAGTAACATCATCCTAAAATCGGATGATGTCTTAAAGTACTACTTCCCAGGAACATTATCCTAATTTTGGACGATGTCTTAAAGTGTAACTCCATAGTAACATCATCCTAATTTCGGATGGTGTCTTGGAGTTTAACTCCCCAGTAACATAATCCTAATATCGGATGGTGTCTTAAAGTGTAACTCCCCAGTAACATCATCCTAATATCGGATGATGTCTTCAAGTGTAACTCCCCAGTAACATCATCCTAATATCGGACGATTTCTTAAAGTGTAACTCCCCAGTAACATCATCCTAATATCGGATGATGTCTTAAAGTGCTTCTACCCAGTAACGTCATCCTAATATCGGACGATGTGTTAAAGTGTAACTCCCCAGTAACATCATCCTAATGTCTGACGATGTCTTAAAGTACTACTCCCCAGTAACATCATCCTAAAATCGGATGATGTCTTAAAGTACTACTTCCCAGGAACATTATCCTAATTTTGGACGATGTCTTAAAGTGTAACTCCATAGTAACATCATCCTAATTTCGGATGGTGTCTTGGAGTTTAACTCCCCAGTAACATAATCCTAATATCGGAAGATGTCTTAAAGTGCTACTCCCCAGTAACATCATCCTAATATTAGCCGATATTTTCAAGTAGTACTCACCAGTAACATCATCCTAATATCGGATGATGTCTTCAAGTGTAACTCCCCAGTAACATAATCCTAATATCGGAAGATGTCTTAAAGTGCTACTCCCCAGTAACATGATCCTAATATTAGCCGATATTTTCAAGTACTACTCCCCAGTAACATCATCCTAATATCGGATGATGTCTTCAAGTGTAACTCCCCAGTAACATCATCCTAATATCGGACGATTTCTTAAAGTGTAACTCCCCAGTAACATCATCCTAATATCGGATGATGTCTTAAAGTGCTTCTACCCAGTAACGTCATCCTAATATCGGACGATGTGTTAAAGTGTAACTCCCCAGTAACATCATCCTAATGTCTGACGATGTCTTAAAGTACTACTCCCCAGTAACATCATCCTAAAATCGAAAGATTTCTTAAAGTGTTACTCCCCAGTAACATCATTGTAATATCGGATGATGTCTTCAAGTGTAACTCCCCAGTAACATAATCCTAATATCCGATGATGTCTTAAAGTGCTACTCCCCAGTAACATCATTCTAATATTAGCCGATGTTTTCAAGTACTACTCCCCAGTAACATCATCCTAATATCGGATTATGTCTTAAAATGTAACTCCATAGTAACATTATCCTAATATCGGACGATTTCTTAAAGTGCTACTCCCCAGTAGCATCATCCTAATATCGGATGATGTCTTAAAGTGTAACTCCCCAGTGACATCATCCTTTAATCTGACGATGTCTTAAAGTACTTCTCCCCAGTAACATCATCCTTATATCGGATGATGTCTTAAAGTGCTTCTACCTAGTAACGTCATCCTGATATCGAACGATGTGTTAAAGTGTAACTCCCCAGTAACATCACCCTAATGTCTGACGATGTCTTAAAGTACTACTCCCCAGTAACATCATCCTAAAATCGAAAGATTTCTTAAAGTGCTACTCCCCAGTAACATCATTGTAATATCAGATGATGTCTTCAAGTGTAACTACCTAGTAACATCATCCTAATATCGGACGACGTCTTAAAGTGCTACTCCCTAGTAATATCATCTTAATATCGGATGATGTCTTAAAGTGCTACTACCCAGGAACATTATCCTCATATCGGACGATGTCTTAAAGTGTAACTCCCAAGTAACATCATCCTAATATCTGAGATGTCTTGGAGTTTAACTCCCCAGTAACATCATCCTAATATCGGACGGTGTCTTAAAGTACTAATCCCCAGTAACATCATCCTAATATCGGATGATGTCTTAAAGTACTACTACCCAATAACATCATCCTAATATCAGATGATGTCTTAAAGTACTACTTCCCAGGAACATTATCCTAATATTGGACGATGTCTTAAAGTGCCCCCCCCCCCTAGTAACATTATCCTAATATCGGACGATGTCGTCAAGTGCTACTCCCCAGTAACATAATCCTTATATCCGATGATGTCTTAAAGTGCTACTCCCCAGTAACATCATCCTAATATTAGCCGATGTTTTCAAGTACTACTCCCAAGTAACTTCATCCTAATATCTGAGATGTCTTGGAGTTTAACTCCCCAGTAACATCATCCTAATATCGGACGATGTTTTTAAGTACTAATCCCCAGTAACATCATCCTAATATCGGATGATGTCTTAAAGTACTACTACCCAATAACATCATCCTAATATCAGATGATGTCTTAAAGTACTACTTCCCAGGAACATTATCCTAATATTGGACGATGTCTTAAAGTGCCCCCCCCTAGTAACATCATCCTAAAATCGGATGATGTCTTAAAGTACTACTTTCCAGGAACATTATCCTAATTTTGGACGATGTCTTAAAGTGTAACTCCATAGTAACATCATCCTAATATCGGATGGTGTCTTGGAGTTTAACTCCCCAGTAACATAATCCTAATATCCGATGATGTCTTAAAGTGCTACTCCCCAGTAACATCATCCTAATATTAGCCGATGTTTTCAAGTACTACTCCCCAGTAACATCATCCTAATATCGGATGATGTCTTAAAGTGTAACTCACCAGTAACATCATCCTAATATCGGACGATGTCTTAAAGTGCTACTCCCCAGTAACATCATCCTAATATTAGCCGATGTTTTCAAGTACTACTCCCCAGTAACATCATCCTAATATCGGACGATGTCTTAAAGTGTAACTCCCCAGTAATATCATTCTAATATCGGACGTCTTAAAGTGCTACTCCCTAGTAACATCATCTTAATATCGGATGATGTCTTAAAGTGTAACTCCCCAGTAACATCATCCTAATATCGGACGATGTCTTAAAGTGCTACTCCCCGGTAACATCATCCTAATATCGGATGATGTCTTAAAATGTAACTCCATAGTAACATCATTCTAATATCGGATGATGTCTTAAAATGCTACTCCCCAGTAACATCATTCTAATATCGGACGATGTCTTAAAGTGTAACTCCCCAGTAATATCATTCTAATATCGGACGTCTTAAAGTGCTACTCCCTAGTAACATCATCTTAACATCGGATGATGTCTTAAAGTGCTACTCCCCTGTAACATCATCCTAATATCTGAGATGTCTTGGAGTTTAACTCCCCAGTAACATAATCCTAATATCGGATGATGTCTTAAAGTGCTACTCCCCAGTAACATCATCCTAATATCGGACATTGTCTTAAAGTGCTACTACCCAATAACATCATTCTTATATCGGAAGATGTCTTAAAGAACTACTTCCCAGGAATATTATCCTAATATCGGACGATGTCTTCAAGTACTAATCCTCAGTAACATCATCCTAAAATCGGATGATGTCTCAAAGTACTACTTCCCAGGAACATTATCCTAATTTTGGACGATGTCTTAAAGTGTAACTCCCCAGTAACATCATCCTAATATCGGATGGTGTCTTGGAGTTTTACTCCCCATTAACATAATACTAATATCAGATGATGTCTTAAAGTGTAACTCCCCAGTAACAGTAATCCTAATATCAGACGATGTTTTCAAGTACTACTCCCCAGTAACATCATCCTTATATCGGATGATGTCTTAAAGTACTACTTCCCAGTAACATCATTCTAATATCGGACGATCTGTTAAAGTTTTACTCCCCTAGGAACATCATCCTAATATCGGATTATGTCTTAAAATGTAACTCCATAGTAACATTATCCTAATATCGGACGATTTCTTAAAGTGCTACTCCCCAGTAGCATCATCCTAATATCGGATGATGTCTTAAAGTGTAACTCCCCAGTAACATCATCATTATATCTGACGATGTCTTAAAGTACTACTCCCCAGTAACATCATCTTAATATCGGACGATGTCTTAAAGTGTAACTCCCCAGTAACATCATCCTAAAATCGGACGATGTCTTTAAGTACTACTCCCCAGTAACATCATCTTAATATCGGACGATGTCTGAAAGCGTAACTCTTTAGTAACATCATTCTAATATCGGATGATGTCTTAAAATGTAACTCCATAGTAACATCATCCTTATATCGGATGATGTCTTTAAGTGCTTCTACCCAGTAACATCATCCTAAAATCGGACGATGTCTTAAAGTGTAACTCTTCAGTAACATCATTCTAATATCGGACGATGTCTTAAAGTGCTACTTCCCAAAAACATCATCTTAATATCGGATGATGTCTTAAAGTACTACTTCCCAGGAACAATATCCTAATATCGGACGATGTCTTAAAGTGTAACTCCCCAGAAACATCATCCTAATATTGGATGATGTCTTGGAGCGTAACACCTCAGTAACATAATCTTAATAACGGATGATGTCTTAAAGTGCTACTCCCCAGTAACAACATCCAAATATCGGACGATGTTTTCAAGTGCTACGTCCAAGTAACATCATCCTAATATCGGATGTTCTCTTAAAGTGTCACTCCCCAGTAACATAATCCTAATATCGGATGATGTATAAAACTAATACTTCCCAGTAACATTATCCTATATCGGACAATGTCTTAAAGTGTAACTCCCTAGTAACATTATCCTAATATCGGATGATGTTTTAAAGTTGAACTCCCCAGTAACATCAACCTAATATCAGACGATGTCTTAGAGTGTAACTCCCCAGTAACATCATCCTAATATCGGACGATGTCTTAAAGTACTACTCCCCAGTAACATCATCCTAATATCGGATGATGTCTTAAAGTGAAACTCCCCAGTAACATTATCCTAATGTCTGACGATGTCTTAGAGTGTAACTCCCCAGTAACATCATCCTAATATCGGACGATGTCTTAAAGTACTACTCCCCAGTAACATCATTTTAATATCGGACGATGTCTTAAAGTGTAACTTTCTAGTAACATTATCCTAATATCGGATGATTACTTAAAGTGTAACTCCCCAGTAACATCATCTTAATATCAGATGATGTCTTTAAGTGCTTCTACCCAGTAACATCATCCTAAAATCGGACGATGTCTTAATGTGTAACTCTCAGTAACATCATCCTAATGTCTGACGATGTCTTAAGTACTACTCCCCAGTAACATCATCTTAATCCGGACGATGTCTTAGAGTGTAACCTCCCCAGTAACATCATTCTAATTTCGGATGATGCCTTAAAATGCTACGACCCCAATAACATCATCTAATATCGGATGATGTCTTAAACTACTACTCCCAAGTAACATGATCCTAATATCGGACGATGTCTTAAAGTACTACTCCCAAGTAACATCATCCTATTTTCGGATGTTGTCTTAAAGTGTAACTGCCCTGTAACATAATCCTAATATCGCATGATGTCTTAAAGTGCTACTCCCCAGTAACATCATCCTAAAATCGGACGATGTCTTAAAGTGTAACTCCCCAGTTACATCATCCTAATATCGGACGATGGATGTCTTAAAGTGTAACTCTTCAATAACATCATCATTATATCGGACGATGTCTTAAAGTACTACTTCCCAGTAACATCATCCTAATATCGGACGATGTCTTAAAGTACTACTCCCCAGTAACATTATCCTAATATCGGATGATGATTTAAAGTGTAACTCCCCAGTAACATCATCCAAATATCTGACGATGTCTTAAAGTGTAACTCCCCATTAACATTATCCTAATATCTGACGATGTCTTAAAGTGTAACTCCCCAGTAACATTATCCTAATATCGGATGATGACTTAAAGTGTAACTCCCCAGTAACATCATCCTAATATCGGACAATGTCTTAAAGTGTTTTTACCCAGTAACATCATCTTAATATCGGATGATGACTTAAAGTGTAACTCCCCGGTAACATCATCCTAATATCGGACGATGTCTTGGAGTGTAACTCCCCAGAAACATTATCCTACTATCTGACGATGTCTTAAAGTGTAACTCCCCAGTAACATTATCCTAATATCGGATGATGACTTAAAGTGTAACTCCCCAGTAACATCATCCGAATATCTGACGATGTCTTAAAGTGTAACTCCCAAGTAACACTATCCTAATATCTGACGATGTCTTAAAGTGTAACTCCCCAGTAACATTATCCTAATATCGGATGATGACTTAAAGTGTAACTCACCAGTAACATCATCCTAATATCGGACAATGTCTTAAAGTGTAACTCCCCAGTAACATCATCCTAATATCGGATGATGTCTTAAAGTACTACTTCCCAGGAACAATATCCTAATATCGGACGATGTCGTCAAGTACTACTTTCCAGTAACATCATTCTAATATCGGACGATGTCTTAAAGTGCTACTCCCCAGTAACATCATCCTAATATCGGACGATGCCTTCAAGTGCTACTGCCTAGTAACATTATCCTTATATAGGATTATGTCGTTAATGATTACTCCCCAGTAACATCATCCTATGCCTGAAAGTGCTACTCCCTAGTAACATTATCCTAATATCGGATTATGTCGTAAATGGTTACTCCCCAGTAACATAATCCTAATATCGGATGATATCTTAAAGTACTGTCTTAAAGTGTAACTCCCTAGTAAAATTATCCTGATATCGGACGATGACTTAAAGTGTAACTCCCCAGTAACATCATCCTAATATCTGACGATGTCTTAAAGTGTAACTTCCCTGTAACATCATCCTAATATCGAATGATGACTTAAAGTGTAACTCCCCAGTAACATCATCCTAATATTGGACGATGTCTTAAAGTGCTTCTACCCAGTAACATCATCATAAAATCGGACGATGTCTTAAAGTGTTACTCCCCAGTGACATCATCCTAATATCGGACGATGTCTTAAAGTGTAACTCTTCAGTAACATCATTCTAATATTGGACGATGTCTTAAAGTGTAACTCTTCAGTAACATCATCCTAATATCGGACGATGTCTTAAAGTGTAACTCCCCAGTAACATGATCTTAATATTGGATGATGTCTTGGAGTGTAACTCCTCAGTAACATAATCTTAATATCGGATGATGTCTTAAAAGTGCTACTCCCCAGTAACATCATCCAAATATCGGACGATGTCTTCAAGTGCTACTTCCAAGTAACATCATCCTAATATCGGGTGTTGTCTTAAAGTGTAACTCCCGAGTAACATAATCCTATTATCGGATGATGTATAAAAGTGCTACTCCCCAGTAACATTATCCTATATCGGTCAATGCCTTAAAGTGTAACTCCCTAGTAACATTATCCTAATATCGGATGATGTTATAAAGTTGAACTCCCCAGTAACATCATCCTAATATCGGACGATGTCTTAGAGTGTAACTCCCCAGTAATATCATTCTAATATCGGACGTCTTAAAGTGCTACTCCCCAGTAACATCATCCTAATATTAGCCGATGTTTTCAAGTACTACTCCCAAGTAACATCATCCTAATATCTGAGATGTCTTGGAGTTTAACTCCCCAGTAACATCATCCTAATATCGGACGATGTTTTTAAGTACTAATCCCCAGTAACATCATCCTAATATCGGATGATGTCTTAAAGTACTACTACCCAATAACATCATCCTAATATCAGATGATGTCTTAAAGTACTACTTCCCAGGAACATTATCCTAATATTGGACGATGTCTTAAAGTGCCCCCCCCCCTAGTAACATCATCCTAAAATCGGATGATGTCTTAAAGTACTACTTTCCAGGAACATTATCCTAATTTTGGACGATGTCTTAAAGTGTAACTCCATAGTAACATCATCCTAATATCGGATGGTGTCTTGGAGTTTTACTCCCCAGTAACATAATCCTAATATCCGATGATGTCTTAAAGTGCTACTCCCCAGTAACATCATCCTAATATTAGCCGATGTTTTCAAGTACTACTCCCCAGTAACATCATCCTAATATCGGATGATGTCTTAAAGTGTAACTCACCAGTAACATCATCCTAATATCGGACGATGTCTTAAAGTGCTACTCCCCAGTAACATCATCCTAATATTAGCCGATGTTTTCAAGTACTACTCCCCAGTAACATCATCCTAATATCGGACGATGTCTTAAAGTGTAACTCCCAAGTAATATCATTCTAATATCGGACGTCTTAAAGTGCTACTCCCTAGTAACATCATCTTAATATCGGATGATGTCTTAAAGTGTAACTCCCCAGTAACATCATCCTAATATCGGACGATGTCTTAAAGTGCTACTCCCCGGTAACATCATCCTAATATCGGATGATGTCTTAAAATGTAACTCCATAGTAACATCATTCTAATATCGGATGATGTCTTAAAATGCTACTCCCCAGTAACATCATTCTAATATCGGACGATGTCTTAAAGTGTAACTCCCCAGTAATATCATTCTAATATCGGACGTCTTAAAGTGCTACTCCCTAGTAACATCATCTTAACATCGGATGATGTCTTAAAGTGCTACTCCCCAGTAACATCATCCTAATATCTGAGATGTCTTGGAGTTTAACTCCCCAGTAACATAATCCTAATATCGGATGATGTCTTAAAGTGCTACTCCCCAGTAACATCATCCTAATATCGGACATTGTCTTAAAGTGCTACTACCCAATAACATCATTCTTATATCGGAAGATGTCTTAAAGAACTACTTCCCAGGAATATTATCCTAATATCGGACGATGTCTTCAAGTACTAATCCTCAGTAACATCATCCTAAAATCGGATGATGTCTCAAAGTACTACTTCCCAGGAACATTATCCTAATTTTGGACGATGTCTTAAAGTGTAACTCCCCAGTAACATCATCCTAATATCGGATGGTGTCTTGGAGTTTTACTCCCCATTAACATAATACTAATATCAGATGATGTCTTAAAGTGTAACTCCCCAGTAACATAATCCTAATATCAGACGATGTTTTCAAGTACTACTCCCCAGTAACATCATCCTAATATCGGATGATGTCTTAAAGTACTACTTCCCAGTAACATCATTCTAATATCGGACGATCTGTTAAAGTTTTACTCCCCTAGGAACATCATCCTAATATCGGATTATGTCTTAAAATGTAACTCCATAGTAACATTATCCTAATATCGGACGATTTCTTAAAGTGCTACTCCCCAGTAGCATCATCCTAATATCGGATGATGTCTTAAAGTGTAACTCCCCAGTAACATCATCATTATATCTGACGATGTCTTAAAGTACTACTCCCCAGTAACATCATCTTAATATCGGACGATGTCTTAAAGTGTAACTCCCCAGTAACATCATCCTAAAATCGGACGATGTCTTTAAGTACTACTCCCCAGTAACATCATCTTAATATCGGACGATGTCTGAAAGCGTAACTCTTTAGTAACATCATTCTAATATCGGATGATGTCTTAAAATGTAACTCCATAGTAACATCATCCTTATATCGGACGATGTCTTTAAGTGCTTCTACCCAGTAACATCATCCTAAAATCGGACGATGTCTTAAAGTGTAACTCTTCAGTAACATCATTCTAATATCGGACGATGTCTTAAAGTGCTACTTCCCAAAAACATCATCTTAATATCGGATGATGTCTTAAAGTACTACTTCCCAGGAACAATATCCTAATATCGGACGATGTCTTAAAGTGTAACTCCCCATAAACATCATCCTAATATTGGATGATGTCTTGGAGCGTAACACCTCAGTAACATAATCTTAATAACGGATGATGTCTTAAAGTGCTACTCCCCAGTAACAACATCCAAATATCGGACGATGTTTTCAAGTGCTACGTCCAAGTAACATCATCCTAATATCGGATGTTCTCTTAAAGTGTCACTCCCCAGTAACATAATCCTAATATCGGATGATGTATAAAAGTAATACTTCCCAGTAACATTATCCTATATCGGACAATGTCTTAAAGTGTAACTCCCTAGTAACATTATCCTAATATCGGATGATGTTTTAAAGTTGAACTCCCCAGTAACATCAACCTAATATCAGACGATGTCTTAGAGTGTAACTCCCCAGTAACATCATCCTAATATCGGACGATGTCTTAAAGTACTACTCCCCAGTAACATCATCCTAATATCGGATGATGTCTTAAAGTGAAACTCCCCAGTAACATTATCCTAATGTCTGACGATGTCTTAAAGTACTACTCCCCAGTAACATCATCTTAATATCGGACGATGTCTTAAAGTGTAACTTTCTAGTAACATTATCCTAATATCGGATGATTACTTAAAGTGTAACTCCCCAGTAACATCATCTTAATATCAGATGATGTCTTTAAGTGCTTCTACCCAGTAACATCATCCTAAAATCGGACGATGTCTTAATGTGTAACTCCCCAGTAACATCATCCTAATGTCTGACGATGTCTTAAAGTACTACTCCCCAGTAACATCATCTTAATTTCGGACGATGTCTTAGAGTGTAACTCCCCAGTAACATCATTCTAATTTCGGATGATGTCTTAAAATGCTACGACCCAATAACATCATCTTAATATCGGATGATGTCTTAAACTACTACTCCCAAGTAACATGATCCTAATATCGGACGATGTCTTAAAGTACTACTCCCAAGTAACATCATCCTATTTTCGGATGTTGTCTTAAAGTGTAACTGCCCTGTAACATAATCCTAATATCGCATGATGTCTTAAAGTGCTACTCCCCAGTAACATCATCCTAAAATCGGACGATGTCTTAAAGTGTAACTCCCCAGTTACATCATCCTAATATCGGACGATGTCTTAAAGTGTAACTCTTCAATAACATCATCATTATATCGGACGATGTCTTAAAGTACTACTTCCCAGTAACATCATCCTAATATCGGACGATGTCTTAAAGTACTACTCCCCAGTAACATTATCCTAATATCGGATGATGATTTAAAGTGTAACTCCCCAGTAACATCATCCAAATATCTGACGATGTCTTAAAGTGTAACTCCCCATTAACATTATCCTAATACTGGATGATGACTTAAAGTGTAACTCCCCAGTAACATCATCCTAATATCGGACAATGTCTTAAAGTGTTTTTACCCAGTAACATCATCTTAATATCGGATGATGACTTAAAGTGTAACTCCCCGGTAACATCATCCTAATATCGGACGATGTCTTGGAGTGTAACTCCCCAGAAACATTATCCTACTATCTGACGATGTCTTAAAGTGTAACTCCCCAGTAACATTATCCTAATATCGGATGATGACTTAAAGTGTAACTCCCCAGTAACATCATCCGAATATCTGACGATGTCTTAAAGTGTAACTCCCAAGTAACACTATCCTAATATCTGACGATGTCTTAAAGTGTAACTCCCCAGTAACATTATCCTAATATCGGATGATGACTTAAAGTGTAACTCCCCAGTAACATCATCCTAATATCGGACAATGTCTTAAAGTGTAACTCCCCAGTAACATCATCCTAATATCGGATGATGTCTTAAAGTACTACTTCCCAGGAACAATATCCTAATATCGGACGATGTCGTCAAGTACTACTTTCCAGTAACATCATTCTAATATCGGACGATGTCTTAAAGTGCTACTCCCCAGTAACATCATCCTAATATCGGACGATGCCTTCAAGTGCTACTGCCTAGTAACATTATCCTTATATAGGATTATGTCGTTAATGATTACTCCCCAGTAACATCATCCTATGCCTGAAAGTGCTACTCCCTAGTAACATTATCCTAATATCGGATTATGTCGTAAATGGTTACTCCCCAGTAACATAATCCTAATATCGGATGATATCTTAAAGTACTGTCTTAAAGTGTAACTCCCTAGTAAAATTATCCTGATATCGGACGATGACTTAAAGTGTAACTCCCCAGTAACATCATCCTAATATCTGACGATGTCTTAAAGTGTAACTTCCCTGTAACATCATCCTAATATCGAATGATGACTTAAAGTGTAACTCCCCAGTAACATCATCCTAATATTGGACGATGTCTTAAAGTGCTTCTACCCAGTAACATCATCATAAAATCGGACGATGTCTTAAAGTGTTACTCCCCAGTGACATCATCCTAATATCGGACGATGTCTTAAAGTGTAACTCTTCAGTAACATCATTCTAATATTGGACGATGTCTTAAAGTGTAACTCTTCAGTAACATCATCCTAATATCGGACGATGTCTTAAAGTGTAACTCCCCAGTAACATGATCTTAATATTGGATGATGTCTTGGAGTGTAACTCCTCAGTAACATAATCTTAATATCGGATGATGTCTTAAAAGTGCTACTCCCCAGTAACATCATCGTAATATCGGACGATGTCTTCAAGTGCTACTTCCAAGTAACATCATCCTAATATCGGGTGTTGTCTTAAAGTGTAACTCCCGAGTAACATAATCCTATTATCGGATGATGTATAAAAGTGCTACTCCCCAGTAACATTATCCTATATCGGTCAATGCCTTAAAGTGTAACTCCCTAGTAACATTATCCTAATATCAGATGATGTTATAAAGTTGAACTCCCCAGTAACATCATCCTAATATCGGACGATGTCTTAGAGTGTAACTCCCCAGTAACATCATCCTAATATCGGACGATGTCTTAGAGTGTAACTCCCCAGTAACATCATCTTAATATCGGACGATGTCTTCAAGTGTAACTCCCCAGTAACATCATCCTAATATCGGACGATGTCTTAGAGTGTAACTCCCCAGTAACATCATCTTAATATCGGACAATGTCTTAAAGTGCTACTTCCCAGTAACATTATCCTTATATCGGACGATGTCTTAAAGTGCTACTCCCCAGTAACATCATCGTAATATCGGAGGATGTCTTAAAGTGCTACTTCCCAGTAACATCATCGCTATATCGGATGATGTCTTAAAGTATTACTCCCCAGTAACATCATCCTAATATCGGACGATGTCTTAAAGTTTAGCTCCCCAATAACATCATCCTAATACCGGATAATGTCTCAAAGTGTAACATGTAACATAATCCTAATAGCGGACGATGTCTTAAAGTGTAACTTCCCCGTAACATCATCGCTATATCGGATGATGTCTTAAAGTACTACTTCCCAGTAACATCATCCTAATATCGGACGATGTCTTAAAGTTAAGCTCCCTTATAACATCATCCTAATATCGGATGATGTCTTAAAGTGTAACTCCCCAGTAACATAATCCTAATATCGGACGATGTCTTAACGTGCTACTTCCCAGTAACATCATCGCTCTATCGGATGATGTCTTAAAGTACTACTCCCCAGTAACATCATCCTAATATCGGACGATGTCTTAAAGTTAAGCTCAACAATAACATCATCCTAATATCGGATGATGTCTTAAAGTGTAACTCCCCAGTATCATAATCCTAATAGCGGACGATGTCTTAAAGTGTAACTTCCCTGTAACATCATCCTAATATCGGTTGATGACTTAAAGAATAACTCCCTAGTAACATCATTCTAATATCGGATGATGTCGTAAATGGCTACTCCCCAGTAACATCATCCTAATATCGGACGATGTCTTAAATGGCTACTCCCCAGTTCCGTCATCGTAATAGCGGATGATGTCTTAAAGTGCTACACGAAAGTAACATGATCCTAATATCGGACGATGTCTTCAAGTGCTATTGCCCAGTAACATCATCCTTATATCGGATGATTTCTTAAAGTGCTACTACCCAGTAACGATGTTTTAAAGTGTTACTCCCAATTAACATCATTTTAAAATCGGACGATGTCTTAAAGTGTAAAACCTCAGTAACATCATCCTAATATCGGATGGTGTCTTAAAGTGTAACTCCCCAGTAACGTCATCGTAATATCGGACGATGTCTTAAAGTACTACTTCCCAGTAACATCATCCTAATATCGGACGATGTCTTAAAGTTAAGCTCCCTTATAACATCATCCTGATATCGGATGATGTCTTAAAGTGTAACTCCCCAGTAACATAATCCTAATATCGGACGATGTCTTAACGTGCTACTTCCCAGTAACATCATCGCTCTATCGGATGATGTCTTAAAGTACTACTCCCCAGTAACATCATCCTAATATCGGACGATGTCTTAAAGTTAAGCTCAACAATAACATCATCCTAATATCGGATGATGTCTTAAAGTGTAACTCCCCAGTATCATAATCCTAATGGCGGACGATGTCTTAAAGTGTAACTTCCCTGTAACATCATCCTAATATCGGTTGATGACTTAAAGAATAACTCCCTAGTAACATCATTCTAATATCGGATGATGTCGTAAATGGCTACTCCCCAGTAACATCATCCTAATATCGGACGATGTCTTAAATGGCTACTCCCCAGTTCCGTCATCGTAATAGCGGATGATGTCTTAAAGTGCTACACGAAAGTAACATGATCCTAATATCGGACGATGTCTTCAAGTGCTATTGCCCAGTAACATCATCCTTATATCGGATGATTTCTTAAAGTGCTACTACCCAGTAACGATGTTTTAAAGTGTTACTCCCAATTAACATCATTTTAAAATCGGACGATGTCTTAAAGTGTAAAACCTCAGTAACATCATCCTAATATCGGATGGTGTCTTAAAGTGTAACTCCCCAGTAACGTCATCGTAATATCGGACGATGTCTTAAAGTGCTACTCCCCATGGCCAGTAACATCATCCTATTGGACTATGTTTTAAAGTGCCCAGAAACATCATTCTTATATCGGACGATGTCTTAAAATGTAACTCCCCAGTAACGTCATCGTAATATCGGACGATGTCTTAAAGTGCTACTCCCCATGGCCAGTAACATCATCCTATTGGACTATGTTTTAAAGTGCCCAGAAACATCATTCTAATATCGGATGATGTCTTAAAGTGTAACTCCCAAGAAACATCATCCTAATATCGGACGATGTCTTAAAGTGTAATTCCCCAGTAACATAATCTTAATATCGAACGATGTCTTAAAGTGCTGCTCCACAGTAACAGAATCCTAATATCGGACGATATCTTAAAGTGCTACTCCCCAGTAACATCATCTTAATATCGGACGAGGTATTTAAGTGTAACTCCACAGTAACATCATCCTTATATCGGATAATGTCTTAAATGGCTACTCCCGAGTAACATCATCCTAATATTGGACTATGTTTTAAATATAATTCCAAGTAACATCATCCTAATATCGGACGTTGTCTTAAAGTGCTTCTCCCCAGTAACATCATCCTAATGCCGGACGATGTCTTGAAGTGCTACTCCCCAGTAACATCATCCTAATATCGGACGATGTCTGAAAGTGTAACTCCCCAGTAACATCATTCTAATATTGGTCGATGTCTTAAAGTGCTACTACCCAATAACATCATCTTAATATCGGATGATGTCTTAAAGTGCTACTCCCCAGTAACATCATCGTAATATCGGACGATATCTTAAAGTGCTACTCCCCAATAACATCATCTTAATATCGGATGATGGCTTAAAGTGCTACGCCCCAGTAACATTATCCTAATATCGGATGATGTCTTAAAGTGTTACTCCCCAGTAACATCATCCTTATATCGAACGATGTCTTAAAGTGCTACTCCCCAGTAACATCATCCTAATATCGGACGATGTCTTAAAGTGTAACTTCCCAGTAACATCATCCTAATATCGGACGATGTCTTAAAGTGTAACTTCCCAGTAACATCATCCTGATATCGGATGATGTCTTAAAGAGCTACTCTTCAGTAACAACATCCTAATATCGGATGATGTTTTAAAGTGCTACTCTTCAGTAACACCATCCTAATATCTGACGATGTCTTAAAGTGCTACTCACCAGTAACATCATCCTAATATCGGTTGATGTCTTAAAGTGCTACTTTTCAGTTACACCATCCTAATATCGGATGATGTCTTAAAGCGCTACTCCCCAGTAACATCTTTTTAATATAGGATGATGTGTTAAAGTGTAACTCCCCAGTAACATCATCCTAATATCGGAACCTTTCGAAATATGACCAAAAAACCACATAAATCACTGACATCATATCATAGTGTTTGTCATCGCCTATTACCAAAGAGGCAGGTAATAGAAAGTTTGTCAGATCGCTCAACAAAGGTCTATAGTTTTCTCCGACCACTCCGGTTTTGTCTATTATACAAGATATTAACACTTCTCTGCGAGTTGAAAAAGATTTTGACTGGAGAGTAAAACACCACTATTTGCTCAACTCAAAACGTAAATATGACATAACATATAACGAATTTATAGTTAACTTTTTAAATACCTTTTTGTATTTCCAAAATTTTAAAACAGTTTGAATGTCTCTTGATTTCGTATATATTAAATGTCATACCTGTATTGTAAATCGATCTAAACATCTCAAAAGAATAATTTACCTGTTTACAGGTTTTTAAAATTATATTTGAACATTTTATTTTTATCATGTTAGCTTATACTATATTTTGACTAAATGAAATTTTTATTGAAGTAGAATTGTAAAGTTTTGATAAATAAATGTGTGTGTGTGTGTGTGTGTGTTTCGGATTAAAATGTATGTTATATTATATTATATTTCTTGTAAGAGATCGCTATAAGTAGATGATAAATGACTGTTGACCCGAAACAAATAATATATGTTTACTACATGTAGATTAGAATATTTCTCTCTTAAGATGATTGTGTTTTCGCAATAAAGTTGTTCATTATTATTAGTTCCCTGCAATCTGAGTTGTGCATTCTTACAGCATACAGGTTTCGTGAGATAGCCTTATTATTGCTACTTAAAAACTGAAATATCAATTTTTTGTTCTTGACATTGCTGTTACTGTTAGATGTATATTACAAATGTATTTATAATTATCACTTTGTGTTATTTTTTGTATTAAATTCCGAGGTACAAATTTCACTTATTGATTTTTAGCTGCTTCAAAATACGCAGACTTAGGATTTTTTTTAACAAAAAAAGTTGGGGGTGCAGATATTTTTGGGTATGAAATAATTGAATTTATTTGGGTATGAAATAATGAGTTGAGTCAGTAATGGTTTTTACGTCCCAGTCAAGAATGTTTTACTTATATCGAGACGTCGCCAGCTTTAGGCGATAGTGCAGAAATTTTGCCTGTCCGTTGCGCTGATGGCATTATACAGCAGGGTTCTTTATCGTGCCATGACACGGGACCTCGTTTATTTGAAGTTTCCATCCGAAATAACCGTGACTTTCATTTCGTAATGCCGATTGCTGGGAAAAAGAACAGTCACTTTCCACTTTCAAGTCTTGTGTCAGACCCGGCCGGGGTTCGAACCCAAGACCTTCCACTTATGGAGCGAACACTCTACCAACTGAGCTACCGCAGTGGCTGGTATGAAATAATGGAAAGGGGGTCGAAATTAGAGGCTGTAGACCGGAGAGTTGTTTTCTTTTTCCAAACCTGCATCAGAGACACCCATGTTTTCGGCAAGAATAAAAATAGTTTTAATGGAGGGAATCATGAAAAGCTGAAAACAGCTTGAACAATATCCTCACTTAAGAGTTAAGTTGATGTTTTCTTCTTTTTCTTTTCTTCTTTTTTTTGTTACTGTTTGAAATAAAGCAGCATATTACGCGGGCGCATGATCCATGCATCTTTTCTGGTTTTGCCTATAAATTATGGTAACCGAGAGTATTTAAAGAAATATACGTCACTTTTTCCTCAGATAATGTCCGCCTTGAAACGGGAGATCGTTTCGGTGGGGGAGGGGGGCAATCGAAAGGCTTTAAAATTTGAGTTGGTGCTTCCTCGATTGGCGTTCCTGGATATCAAGAAATAAAACAGTAAAGGTTTAATATGGACCGTGAGGAGGGTGGTATGTTATTTGAGCTGGTACTAAAAAACAGGGGATTTGACAGAAAAAAAAGTGGAAAATCAGAAAAAACAAGCACGCAATACAATAAATTAATACGATCAGCTATATTGGAAAAAGCGTCCTCAACATTACTCAACATTAATTTTTCACAATCAAGTCTAAAGAGATTTTAAGTTTATATAATACAAGTCAAGGTTATCAATACTCCATTTTTCAGTATTGAAATAGTTTCACCAAGTGTTTTTGACTCTGTTGATCTTGAGTCGGACACTGTCCGACTTTCGACCAAAACGATTATTTTTTTACTGTCCGACTCACGATCGATTCTGACAATGTTTTCAAATGACCTATAGTGTATTTTCATCAAGAATTTAAACTGCAAAAAAATATTTTATTTTCAAGAAAAATAAACAGACGTAACGTTCAATTTGACCTTGGAGTCGAACTTTTATTTAAAATTAAAATGTCTATGAATGAAAATCAGAACTTACCGAATTCATCTCAAAAAGTTATGTATCTAAACCCCCCCTCTCTCTCTCTCTCTCTCTCTCTCTCTCTCTCTCTCTCTCTCTCTCTCTCTCTCTCCCATAAGAGCACAATTGTTTTTTTTACTTATAATTATAATATTTATAATTATTTGTCAGAGGAACAATGAAGCCATATGTAACAGAAAAGAAAAATGCATTGGCAAAACAGGAATTAGAGCCCGAGACCTTGTTTTTGTGATTGTACTAACCTTCTGCAACGAACAATTAAATTATTGACGCAAGAATATTGCAAGCCTAGGCTAATCAAGGCCCTTAAAAAGTTTTATGGCCGTCATCGAATACTGTTGATAGGTATGTAGTCACTGTATCCAAACCTATACTGGATATATTTGACTTACCAAAGTTCTTTGTTCCTTTCATTCTCAAAATTGACTTGCACGTGACGGGTGTAGCTAGCTAGACAGGGGGTGTTTACCCTTCCGGATCACCCGGCCTCACTTCCTTGATGGTAGCTCGCGTGTATAACTAATTTTGCCAGCTTTTAAATTTTTACTTTGTATTTTGGAATGTGGTTTGAACAAGACTGGTATGTTTTTTTTTATATTTACTGTCACCTATTGTAGACACTACCTCATATGATTAGAACCCTTAATATCCATTGTTTCTCAAGCTCAGCTTCTGTTGTTTCGTACTTTAGTATATATCAATCGAAAAATGCATGTTCAGAATTTTTCATTATAGTTTTGAAAAGTTGTGCAGCTTACAATGTCTGATCATTTTCTTCAAGGTTTTACTTCAACTCAGATGTCATATATCTATAATTTCACTTCAAGTTTTTTTTTATGTTAATTCTAATTCATTTTAGTGTAAAAAATATAAAATTAATCTTGTGAAAAACACGTTAGAACAATTTGTAAATTTTAAAAAAGCCATGCTTTTTTATTTTTACTAAAAATATTTTTTTGTTTTTAAAAAACATTCTTTTTGAAATATTTCTATTCTTATTATGAGACACAGCATGAATTGGCAATTTCAGTGTCACGCCAAATAGGACTTAGTTTAAACACACACACACACACACACACACACACACACACACGGTTGTAAAATATTATCAAGATTCAATGATACTAAAGCCCTTTTTGAGGAATACGTAATATAAATTCTTGTAAGTTTAAAATCAAATTTATAAATATCACCCAAATCACATGAAATTTGTTTATCCGATTCAAACAAATCATGCTTGAACTAGTAATAAATTGTATGTAACACAGGTATGCAATGAGTTTGTTTCTATTTAAAGATATTTTACTGTTGATTCTTATCTCGAGTTTTGTATTAGAAATACTTCTTAAAGCGAATACCAGACAGTTTAGTATTTTTATAGTTTTAAGTGACAGAGTAAATAAAGACCTCCCTAAAGACTGGATTCATTAATCGATTTTAAATTTGTTGGCTTTCGTCCATGAAGCACACTTATATAATGTTGTGTATTCTGATCGACGTTTTATATCGAGTTAGATACTTCAATCAAAATGGCTACCTTTTACGCTATGGGAAAATCAGACGAGGAATGTCTGCTAGGATCTGACAGTGATGACGCCAGATACAGTCCGGTTTTGCTGAAGACGATTAAAAGAGGAATTGATACAGTTACTTCTATAGCTTTTGGAAAAGATCCACACATTGGCTACTACGCACTTATATGTTATTCAAATAAACATATGTTTAGAACATGTCATTTCTATTTTTGTCCTTATTGTTTTATAGTTTTAGGACAGTATATCTCGTCTGATTTTAACTTTTATCATCTAAACATGTATAACATACTTTGCTTTTGTTGTGTTTAGTGTTTTACACATGGTATTATTGAGGATTCGAATTCCTACTACAGTCACCAAGAAACTCAACAAAATGATAAGTCTAAATTCAGGGTCCGTTCAAAAGTACAATTTTTATTAATTTTTTTTATTACGCTTTCTTCCGTTAAGTTGTTTCGTGTTTTGTTTTAAATTGATAAATTTTGTGTCTTTTAAACGTTACCAACTGTAGTTGTTTTGGTAACCAGAGGTCATATTTTCCGACAGGTTACTAAAGTATTTACAAAACTGTAGATGAAAATGTTTATACATGTTTTTATTAGATTTTACTTTTTCACGCATTGTAATTGGCTTTAACTGAGTTATTCGCACATAGACTTATTTGACCACAACCGGAAGTACTTAAACAATGGTAGAATAAATTCACGCGCACATTTCATTGTTATTCATATTGAACCTATTTGTTTGATAAACTTTGTTCTCTTAGTAATTTTTCATTATGAATTGTTATTTTAAGCAGTGTATTTCAAACTTAATTACGCTACACGGGATTAACGTAAAGAGCGAAGTCTTAAATCAAGTTTTTTTTAAATAGACTGAAAAAAAATTAAAGGTTCTGTCTAAATATACTTTGTTCTTTTAAATCTAAAAACGCTAACCTCTTAATTTTCGACATTTTAAAAAATCCTTAAGATTTGAACACATTTTTTCTATGCGGCCATGTTTATCCCTTCAGTAAAGTAAAGGGAGCTACATTTTCCTTATATTACATCGGCTTTATAAAGTAGAGTTATGATGTTTTACGCCACAGTCAAAATTCTTTACTATGGGTCAGTTCTAGAATAGTGGATGAAACCAGGGTAACTGGAGAAAACCACCGACCAACTGACAAACTTTTTCACACCAGGATTTGCTAGAGTGAGATTTGAACTTTGAAATTAAGGTAATGTGATACGTAAACGCGCGCTTTAAACTATTTGGCTAACGAGGACTCAGTTATATACAATAGAGATTACAAACATTTCGCAAGGATGCAGACTTGTATTGCAGATAAAATAATATTGAATATGATTGAATGATACTATTTGATTTGCTTTACAACAATAAAAAGTGTATTTTAGTCAACATCATGTGTTGTATGTGACAATAACATGATTGTAAATTTTGATATATTTTATTACAACCAAACCTCTATGTCAAAGATGGCTCCTATAATCATTTCAATATAATAATTCAAACATTCAACATAAATAGATACACATATTATCCGCAATTACTCATAGAAGAAATACTGCAGACTCATTATATAGGCACATGTAACAAACATTACTTATTATATACAAAAATGATATATTTTAAGAACATATAAAAATCAATAGCAAGTATTTGGCGCCAAACAAATTCAGGACTTAATTACAGCGGTAATGGCGACCGCATTTGAAATTATAACGCAGTTTAGAACCTTTTATAAATTTCATTCACGAAGACATTTAAGATAAGCATCACTCTAAGTTTGTTTTCAAAGATTTCACAATCATTCGAAATATATCTTTAAATACGGATAGTTTTGAAGAGTTTCCGTGATGATCGTCAATCGTGCAAAGCTTTTGGACCTGACGTTGTTTGGCGCTAAAACATTCTTATCATAAAATCTACTTGTGCAATAAACTACTTATAACTATAAATAAAAGGTTATTTTTGTATCTTTTTGATACAACAAGAAACAAAAACTTCGTTTTCAGACGATAAGAGACATTCAGCAGTAAAGAAATAAAAAATGGTTTTCAAACATTTATATATTTGTAGTAAATAATATTGTAAATAAATCTATTCCTTTTTATCAACTTTTTGGCTGGACTGTTTCGATATTTTCAATATATTATCAATCATCCACGTTTGTACGGGATACAAAACATATTAAAACGCGAATAAAAAAAATAAATAAAAAAGGGATTTCCTAAAACAAGGAAGAAAAAATAAAAAAGGACATAAACTTTATGTCCTTCAAGTTGTGAAATCATTAAATAATTCTATTGACTTGTCGTGTATAGAATAATAAATAAAATACATAATGCATGTCTGAACTGTATATTAAACATTTTTGCATGTATTACCTAACATGGTTTCTTTTCACGCTGTTGATTAATAAAAATGCTGAATAATTATCGCAATATTTTTTATAAGAATACTTTAAAAAAAGGTTGTGTTCTATCGCTCGTGTTCTATATAAATCTGACGTAGTATATACAAGTTATCTCCCTTTGATTACTTGTTTGCTTTAAAATATGCCCTGTATAAATCAACATTTAACTATTTTTTGTAAATTAAAAAATGTGAAATATTAAAAAAAAAAAAAAAAAACTGAACAGTTCAGTCCTTGAATTGAAAGAAGTGGTATTGTATGTGTCGCTTTTAAAAGTTACAGAATGTAATAGTGCGATAAAAAATGGATAGACAGTATGAGCAAGTTATGAGATAATTCCCATTGTTTTATTTTCCTCCCATTCTCAAATTTGCACTAGTCAGCTGTAGCTGGCTAGACAGGATGCTTTTGTCCTTTCTTTAAAACATAACAAATGAAGTTTAATACGTGAACTTCCACCTGAGAGGTAAGAACGGGTAATCCGGACAAGGTAAGCACCTTCTTGTCTAGCTAGCTTCACCAACCGCGTCTATGTAAAATTGTCCGCTTAATATCTCAAGACCATGTTTTAAATATCTTTTTATTATACAAGTTATTTAATATATCTAAACTGCTGCGATTGATATTGATTCAATGATATATAGCATAAGCTTATTAATTTTCTGTTTTACAAGTTATAAAATGTTTGTGGTAGTAAACTCAGTGATCATTTTATATCAGTTGCAATGAGATCTCATTTTGTACACACTTTAGGATCAATTTACAAATAACTATCAAACAGCAATAATGGTACATCAGAAATACAGGAATGTTCTAACAAATGAAGATTTTTTTTATCACAGATAGTTCTTAGAACACATAACTTATATCACAAATATTGTCAAGGTGTTTAAAATGAATGAATAAAAAGTTTTTTCCCCTATTTCTTATTAATACTTATTCCAGTTTTTGTGATCTTCTCTTTTTGCTAGTTTTAAAAAAATAATAACCAAAAATTCAATTCAAGTTTCAGGCAACAAATGAATGAAACTTTAAAACAAATAATTTAAACGGACGAAAAAAATTTCCGGTTTCATAAATGAGTTTTTCCTATTACATTCGTGCATCCAAGTCTCGTTCATTAACCAGTTTTTACACTACGTTGTAACATGTAGGAAGTAACTGTTTCAGTAAATCTGTATTATGTTTTCCAATATGAATGTGTTAAAACAACATATATGAAATAAATTACCAAACTGATATTCAAACTTCGAGTAGTAGTACATTAAAGAATAGTGATACATAAGAGTATAAACACAAAACCGTATTTTGACTCTCATGATATGTAAATAGAGAAACTGAGATAAGCAATGTAGAGTTGGCATAACAAAGGCGTAAAAAACCAACATTTTTTCTTACCAAATTGTTTGTATATGTATATGAAGGCAGTTAAAACTAAGAAAATAAACAATCTAAATTGGCATATATGAAGGATTATTTAATAAGGAATACCAAATCCGCAACATTTGATAATATCTCAAGCAAATTGTAAATATTCAAAATAATAAAACCCTAGATACTAACAACGGTAAACAATGGAATAGATTTAATAGGTATGATTTAAAATTACCTGATTTAATAAAACTCAATGTTATAATAAATGTTTGCGAGAAAATCTTTTGGTCAAAAGTATCAAGCATTTTTTAATTGTTGAAGTTTATAAGTATTCTAACGATTCACGTGGAAGTGTCTATAGCAGTGAAGGCATATATAAATTACGCGTTGCCACGGTGATGAAAAAGCAACAAAATGTGGTGAACGTCAAGATTTTCAAGAAAATACGACATATAAGGTGAATTAAAGCATAGTTTAACAGAGAATCTTAAAATTTCTGATAGAGGAAATAAGCATTTACAAACACTACCAGCAGTGCAAAATTGAGATAAATATAATTTCTATAATTGCTGGAATGGAACAGAAACAAAAATATGACTTATAACATTCATTTGTCCGATATAAAAACCAATGCCAGGAGAACCTCAGGTCAATAAATAATAAAAACAAAATATATCCTGCCTAATTTTCAAGTAATTCAGTAAACTGTTTTACTCAAAAGAAAAAAAAAACTACCATTAAATGACTCATAAATTAAAAGTTTTTTTAAAAATCGAGGCAAAAATACGTAAGCAATACATATTTAAATAATTTATCTAATAAATAGTGCGAATTGTTTCTGTAAATTACGAAAAAAAATTAATTTGTTAACATTTTAAGTCATTTGAAATAATCTATGCTTGGAACATTTTTTGTACGTATGATAAACAGTCAACTAAATCCGACTTTCCTTGTCCGGGTTTGGTTTAGCTTTTTCTCCAGTCAACCACCATGTGGTCACCTTTCCTTTACCCTGGAAGAGACAAAAGATTAAAAAATTAATGACATTACGACCTTTTAACATGTTATCGATATGGAAATTGAAAAAAAAAATCAATACAAAGTTATAATAAAGATATAACGAAATATATTATATTTTCAATTTTTTAATTTCGGAATGCTAGCTATTTTTATTTCTAGACATAACATTAATACAGAGCAACAACTTCCTATACATTTATCATGTTATTTCAATATTCTGAAATGTTTGTTTTTGTGCTTATTTTACGTATACTAAAGGTACTTCTTAAAAGTTTAAATTAAACATTTTACAACCTAGAGGAAACATACTGTCTAACAATGTATTATTGGGTTCAAATAAAAGAAAAATGTTTATCTGATTAAAAAAAGGTATGATCACTCCATTTTTGAAATATACCTTCATTTCGACTGGACCTCGGAGTTCCAATTCAAAGATATCAAATGTGTCCAAAACCTCTTTAGTGAAGGGACTACAGTGTATTCGTAATGCTAAAAAAGAAAATTTGTTTGACTTATTAACTAAGACAATACATTCTTTTTAACAAAATTTATTAAAAATGTATGTTTTCTTGGTTTATAATCGCAAACTTTAAATCCTTAAAAACTAGGCGCAAGTTTAATAAAAAGTGAATTAAAAAAAAAAAACTCTAAATAAAATATTTATCTCATTTGTCCGTTATTGTTAGTTTAAAAGGATTAGTTTTTAAATATCCATTTCATAATGAATCTCAATAGAATCAGATTTCTTAAACAATGATAATTTGAAAACAAAGATTTTTTAAATAATAATTCTTGCTATAAATATCTGTTTTGCCTTTAGTTATATAAAATGTTTTAAATAGTAATATATTAAAGACGTACGCAATCCATTGGATTCCATTCTAGAGGCGGTATTTACAGTATCTCCGAATAAACAGTATCTCGGCATTTTGAGTCCAACTACGCCTGCGCAAACTGGACCTACAACGGAATATTAAACAGTTATGTTGGATAAAAATGTTACCATAACTTTGGCTATAAAAACCTCAATACTGTTATAAGGTACAATTGTAATGCTACCTATTAATTAGAAAGTCGACAAATACTCAAAAAATACCTTGATCTTTCGAAAAAAAAAGTCATATGAACCATATAATGACGTTTTTAAAAACAAACATTTTAGACCATGGAAAAAAATCTTAAACCCCCAAAAATAAAAAAATTAAGTTAATTACACACTAAAGCGTCATTAAAGATGTGAGACGCGGCGCTTTAAAAGATAAATGTATTTTTAAGAATAGATAATTTTAATATTTTGTATTCGATAGTTAAAGTTAATTACATTCATGTAGACAAAAATTTTGAGACAAACCGGGAAAGTTGGTCTTTGTTGGTCACGTTTGAGAAGGTGCTAAAATGTTTGATGAACCTGAGCCTGTAAATATCTTAGGCTCAGGTTCATCAAACATTTTAGAACCTTCTCAAATATTGTCAAAGATAATGCAGTGCAGAAATATATAAACAGTAATAGAAACGTTTCAAAACATAATATGGGGATATAAATGAAAAAAAAGATAGATTTTACACTCTTGTTTTTATTGTATTTCTAAGAACGCTGTAGTCATTTAAACAGCTTCGTTAAACAATATTATGTAAGAATAAACAAATACATGTATGCATTACCTGTATGAATGCCTATTCGAAGCTTCAACTGCTCATTTGGCCTATGACGAATTTTGAAAGACAAGACGGCATTCAGCAGAGCTAGAGACATGCGTGCTATTTCACGTGCATGTAAATTCCCATTTCTCTCAGGAAGCCCTGATACAACCATATATGCATCCCCAATAGTTTCCACCTGAAAGACAAATATGTATTAAAACATGGAATTTTGATTCAAATGCTCATCAGAATTTCAAATATTTTAAGCAATTTTAAATTTTAACTTTCTTTCTCCAAACAATATCGCTGCTGTTAAATTTATACAATAGTTAACATTATAATAAGATTTTAAAAACATCTGCTTATTGCGAACCTTAAATAAACGTCTCGTTTTAAATGCAGAAGTAGCACTTTACATTCCTTTACATTTATTTTTTTTAAATTTGAACAAACTGAAACTTTTCATCAAAATTTGGTTAACCCATGCGAAACAGTTTAAATTATAAAATATTCATTAGTTTTCAACTGTTTGACCTATGTTTTTTATTTGTCAATCTTTTCGGCCCCTAGTGTCACTGATTAGGAATGATTTTCCGAAATGTGCACATATGGTACATCAAAATTACACAGGCATTTGTGTTATATATTTAAATATTTAGTTTATATTTCGGGAATTGACGCAAATGTCTCATAGAATCGTGTTAGCGAAGTATAAATAACTATCCCAATTATGGTGTTTTTAAAATTTCCTTTTCATTATACTTACTTTATATACATCAAAATGTTCTATTATCGAATCAAATATTGTGTAAAGATCATTTAACAAGTCTACAACCTGAAAAAAAATGAGAATCAAAATTGTGTTCGGGTAAAGAAGCACTGTACGGAACTAGTAATGAATTATATCCATAGAAAGAATAAATGCATACAAAACAAAAGGAGGAATTTCAGGGTACCGATTTTGCAGCGAAGACAGATTGCATTGTGAGGCTTTTATAAATAAATACTAGTCTAAGCGTAATCATGTTCTGATTTAAAATACGGCTGTATGAAAAAATAAAAAACGTGAATGTTTTGTTGATTGTTTAAAGACTGTTTGACTGTATCGGAGAATGATAAAAACCATAAATTAACAAGAGTTTTTGTATAAAGGTAATTTAGATGCAATTGAAAAGGCAACACCCAGTCATAAAAAAACTTTAGTTATAGAATGTCTATGTAGTATGACGAGACATGACGCAAAATCTATTTAGTCCATATGAAAAATTCCTATACATATAGATACATTTTTGTTTCATTTCTCTTACATCAAACTAAGCGACAAAAAACCAGACAAAATGTATGTAAAATTGTTTGGTTTTTTTTTGTAGATTACGGAGAAAAATGTCTCACCTTAAAAGGCGTGGAGTCTGCCGACATGGCGGTACACAAACAAATATCTTACCTGAAAAGGCGTGGAGTCTGCCGACATGGCGGTAAACCCACAAATATCACTGAAGTAAATAGTAACACTATCAAAACTCTTTGCTGCAACTGATTCACCACGTATAAGTGAATTAGCAATAGATCTAAAATAGATAAATAAAGTATAAAATGTTTAAAAGTGGAAGTTATCCTTTAGCTGCAATGTACTACGTCACGGCTCAAATTGTAAACAAATAGTAACGAAATAACAAATATCACTGAGGTATATTCTTACCTTTAATGATTTACAAAGGAGAAGTCAGGAAGAGATGTATTTAGATGACAGTCCAATTTTATCATAATTTGAATATGTCTAACAAAAATACATGTTTAAATATGATTTGAAATATATGCACATTTCGCAGAATCATTCTTTATTAATGACAATAGCTACCAAAGTGTTAAGATGTAAAAAAACATAATCCAAAAAAGTTAGACATTAATAGTAATGTTTTTAATCCCTAAGTAATACCCTCATCCCCTCATTTTTTGTTTCTAACTTAAAAAATAAATAAGTTGTAAAATTTAAAATTTATTAAACACATTGAATTCTATTTTAAATTTTCGTTTAAGTTCTAAAAATTAAGGTCCTAAAACAGATTTTAACAGAAACAAAGCTTGGGTTTCTTTCTTTTTCAGTTGATTATGTTTAATTGTTCGGTGTTTATCACAATTGAAAACTGCATTGAATAGCAACTAACAAAAGCGAGATATTCATATTGATTTTTTTAAAAATATAAAACAAATCGTATAAGAAGTGTTTATAGCAAAAAAAAAAAAAAAAAAAATAAATAAATAAAAAAAAAAAAAAATAAAAAAAAAAAATAAAAAAAAAAAAAAAAAACAAATACAAGTCCTCACAGTAATTGTGCTGTATATGACTACGTGGAAAATACAGTGTTGCATGTTTTTTACATATCGGACTTTTCGTTCGGACCCTAATGTCACTGATGAGGTATGATTTTCCAAAATGTGCACATACCACACACCAAAATGTAACAGGTATATATATATATATAATACAGCGATTAAGTTTAAAATAAGCCAGCAAAAATGGAAATAAATTATTTTGGTTTTATAACATAACAGGCGTAGCAATAAAACATTTTAAAAAGGTAGATGAAATACTATCTCAAATCATTCATGAAATAATAATGAAAAGAAACGTACTTTGGTAACATCAGATAAAGCAGGTCTTCTGCTTTCTTTTTCTGTTCTAAATAGTCAGCTGTTCTTTCTTCTACAAGAGCTTCCAGGTTATTGGCGTATTGTTCCATTCTTGACAACAAGTTGTCTAAAATATTTCCTTTATCACCATCTCTGCCAAAAATTATGAAAAAGTTTTAATCAACATTTGATATGTCAACAGCCCAACAATTTAAACTTTATTGACAAATTTTCTAACCCCAAAAGCCTTTAAAAAAGACTATATTATGCATAATTGTTTTTAGCTTTAAATTGTTTAAATGCAAGTGTAATAAAATATGTAACAAATATTAATAAAAATGGCAAGCATAATCGAATATAGTCGAAAGCTATCCAGAATTAATAAAATATGTTCAGCATTATATTTCAGGCCTTCTGAATATAACTTATTACACAACATTAAAATGTGAAAAAGAAAAGTACCGAAAGTATTAGCAAAAACGTTTTCTTTTATAATTGAAAATTTAAAACGTAGTATACGCAATTTTGACATAAACAGTTTCATGGGACACAGTTATCTCCCTTTGTACAAAGAGCCCTACTGCTTGTGCAGTGTTAAAGCTAGAACCTAAATGGGCAAACATTCCCTTCATGTAACATGTAACTTAAACCACCTCTATGAAGTTAATTGATTATTAAATAAAATAAAGTAACTGAATTTCAGAATGCATTCAGAACTTTGAAATTATAATTAATAAAAACATATAACATAATAACATGATAATTATCATAGAAATAGTATACTTTATTAAAATTTTGTTAATTGTAAAAATTGACTCAAGAAACGATCATTTCAATCATTTCAAAAATATGGTTTAGTTCCTTTTTGTTCAAAGTGTTTATTGTATTCATATTATATTACATGTATAATGTCTTTAACAATCGGCGTTTAAAAAGGCTTTTGTTTTATAGTATTTGTTTCTCATTTAAACATATAAAAAACAATACAAAATATATGAATTTGTTTTTGTGGACAACATATAAATATCAACTTCGGTTTAAGGTTGCCTCTTACTACGTTATTAAAAGGCAGTCTTGTGCAAAGATGTTTTTTAAAATATATTTTTACAATTTAAACAAATCCCTGAATGTTTTATTTATGGAATCATTAAAGAGATAATGACTTTGAAACAAGGAAGAAAATCATTTTAAATTCATTCAGAAGAGTGCCTGACTGTGATATATACAGTATGGACTGATTGAACTTAATTCATGCTGCTTCATATATTGCAAAACAAATTAAGATAATTGAACTTACTTGTTCAATTTTCTAATGATTGATTTAAGAGCTTGAAAATCTGGTCTTTCAAATGGATCCTCTGACCAGCACTTTCTTATCACATCGGCCAGTTCGTCACATGGACAATCACATTCTTCTAATGTAGGCCTAAACACCGGTTTCAAGCCGTTTTTAACCTTTTCATAGACCTCTGCAAAGTTTATAATATACATAAAAAACAATGTATTTGATATGTTTAAAATACAAGTGTGTATCTTTAAAATTGTTCTTTGCTCGTAAAAAAGGAACATAATACAACAAGTGAATGATGTATGATGATAAGTCAATGCATATAGACAACAACTATAAATCTTCCACTATCTATAACGATTATAGTTTCCCGATTCACAGATGTTCTGCTTGAATACTTTAACTTCTTATATATTCTTCATAATTCTTCATAATTTTTCATATTTAAGGTTTCTATTGATAAATCAAACCATACTCTATACATTTCAGAAGCACTTGGCAACACTTATCTTGTGCTACTTTGTGAGTTAGCGTGTTTAACAAAATTTAACAGTTTAAATTTTTTTCATTTTGGATAGAAATTTGGAAATTAAACTATAATTTTTCTTGTTTGATTATTTTGGTGATTCAACCAGACAGATCCAAGAAAAGAAAAAAATTACCCTCTGGATCCAGATCCATCGAGGACATATAAAATACTCCACACCTATACACTATTTCTTGGCATATTATTGCAAAACTATACACGTCTCCTTTCTGTGTGCCTTCTGGTGGGCGATGGTGTAAACGGAGTAATTCTGGAGCCGTCCACATTAAACCTACACAAAAGAAAAAAGTGAAAATAATTTGTTTAAAATATCGAAATTACCCAAAGTGAATATCGTCTTACTGAATACAAATTCATAGGCATTGCACACATCAATATATTCATTTAAAAGGCCGCAGGGTTTTTGATCTTGGGACAAATAAGGAAGATTTGTCTTGAAATCCATTTATACGATACAGAGATACTTTATTTAACATATAGGACCAGAAAGACCAGGAAAGTGTTTATTCGGTTGCTATATATATAACACAGATACCAGTTAATTTTTGATGTGCCAGATGTGCACATTTCGGAAATTCTTGCCTCATCAATGACACTAAGACCGAAAAGTTGATAGATAAAAAAATATCAGCCAAACAGTTGAAAATGATCAATCTAAATTTCTAAAATTATATAAATCTATAGGATTGGATAAGGGAAAGTGAAGTTTCAGGGTGACAGACTAGATAGATAATTACAAATATAGTGAAACAGGTAAAAATAAAAGTGTTAAAAACACATACATAATTGTGTATTTACTTCATACACAAACGATTTGAATTAAACAGCAGATTTCAAAGTAATGTAATGTATGTGTTGATGATAAATTACGTTTATTTTATATTTATCGCGTATGTGCGGACATGCGTGAGGAAAACAAAATGATATATGATTGAGATACCTCTGTAATAAGCGTATGATTCATCCGGATTATGTCCATCTGAACTTCTGAAATAATGCAGACCAAAATCTGTGATTTTTAAAACAAATCTACCATCCACAACACAATTTGTACTCTTAAGATTACCATGACTTTTTATTTCACTGCTGTGTAAATAAGCCATTCCCTAGAATAAATCAAAAAAGAATTGAAACGTAAGGATAATCGAAATTGTTTTAGAAATTAAAGCGAAACAAGCATGTTTGAGTTAATAAAAATATTAAGTATGTTTTTGCCAAGAAAATGCTTGGTATTTTGCTCATTAAAAAACAACAATAACTCGGTAATGTATTTTTAACCAAGTGCATTTGCATTAAACATTAGACTTAATTAAAGACAAAATAACGATATACGATCAATTAAGGAAGTCAGGCTGGGATCTCCGGAAGGGTAAGCACCTCCTGTCTAGCTAGCTACACCCGTCACGCAAGTAAATTTTGAGAATGAAAGAAACAAAGAACAATGGTAGGTCAAATATATCCAGTATAAGTTTGATACACTACATACTTGATGACTACATACTTATCAACAACATTGTAATGACGGCCATAAAACTTTTTAGGGGCCTTGATTAGCCTAGGCCTGCAATACCCTTGCATCAACAATTTGCTTCGTTGCAGAAAGTCTCCATAGTGGGAACAGGCTCTACCGTACCGTATTAACATTATTATTTGTCTTTATAATGTCTATTTTATTCTTGTGCCTTCTAACAGCATAATAGCGATATAAGTGGATTGTAATTGTACAAATAAGAATGTTTATCGATCTGTCCCGGTTTTGATACCTTAACAACTAAACCAAATAACTTACCCTCAATATATCTTGCATTAAGGAATATCTAAACATCCAATCTAACTTAATTTGCTCATTTTCTAAAACATCCTGAAAAGAAACAATAATGTTGTAACAGGTGTTTTAATGTTAACATATAGAAACAAACAAAGAAACGGAACATAGTTATATGTTTTCTCTTTTGAACCTTTTGGGTGACAAAGAAAAGTTTGTGTGTCTAGAAGATGATTTACTTACTTTGTCTATTTGAAAGTGAATATGTTTGAGCATATTTTAGCTTTAATAACTTTAATACCTTTTTTACTTTTTATCTATCAAACTTTTCGGTCCTTAGCGTCACTGATGAGGAATGATTTTTCGACATGTACACATTTTGCACATCAAAATGTTGCAGGTATTTGATATATATAATTTGGGAAATAAAACTGTAGAATTGTAAAATTCATTACCTGTAAACTGCCTTTTTGACAATATTCTGACAATATACACATGTTTGGAGGATCAATGCAAGCACCCAAAAACCGTACTATATGGTCATTTTGCAAATCTTTTACCTACAATTGAAATTGAATATATATTTATTAATATTCTTAATTATAAAACATTCCATGGACATAATTCGTGAAAATATTTCTGATGTTAGAGAATTTTTTTGTTGAATTGTCAATGCCTTTGCTTCTCTGTATATCAAATATAAAGTTTGTGTAAAATATATAAAGTTAAACTACGTAAACTCTCTATAGAAAAACAAATACTTTATAGTTGCGGATAAAATTAAAAACTAAATGAATAATCTAAATCATCAAGAAAATGACAAAAAAAAAAAAAAAAAAAAAAAAAAAAAAAATCTGCTGCACTTTTGAGAATCAAATTCGGGCCCGATTCATTGTTTCCTTCACATTGCGAGAAGTTCACGAACATCTTGACAAAGAAGAAATTTCATTTTATTGTTAGTTTCTTTAATCTTGAATTTGTCAAATTTGATTTATCCTCATCAAAAAATGTCGAGAAAGTACATTATAAAAATTGGATAAAAAAAACAAATTCAAAATTTAGTACAATTAAAACACTGGCTATCTAACATGCTAGTTCTGTCTGCCGATGTATTGTAACGTTTCTAATGCCAGTTAGTTTACACGTTTTGAAAAAAAAATTCTACTGATATCTCTACAAAACTTACCCTTTTCACTTCCATTAAGAGTGGTTTATTTATAGTTATATTGTGTTTATGAATGGTTTTTATAGCAACTATAGCGCCCTGAAAATTAAAATAATATAATGTATTTAACGGGATGGATATAAGCTATACTTAATGAAAAATATTGTAATTAATAATAATAATAATAATAATAATAATAATGATAATAATAATAATAATAATAATAATAATAATTACAATTGCACAAATGAAGAAAAATAATAATTAGAAAAAGGTGAAGAAATATAGTCATAGGTAGACAAAAATCAAGCTCTTTCCAAAGCATCCGGTCTCATTCACGTATGTGACTGAATTGCTAGTTTTTCAACTTTTTCCGCCCGTAGTGTCACTGATGAAGAATGGATATTCGAAATGTTCACATACGGGAAAGCTAAATTTATCAGGTATTTTTGTTAATATTATATTTTTTCTTATAAAAACTAACCATAAACCATTGTAAAATTCCATATAACTTTATGAGAAGTTTTGGTAAATAATTGGAGTTTAACAAACGGGACTAAACTACTATGGAGTTCAATATTTACCTTATAATAACCAGTTTTGGTAAATAATTGTCGTTGTCCAACGTTACTAAGATGAACTGCTATTGTATCACCAGAACAGGAACTGCCTAATGATAATCTCTGAAAAATAAAAAAAATGATATAATATTTTTCATTATATAAATTGGTACTTTAAAAAAATACAAATCATTTTTCTCAAAAAATGTTGAGAATCTAGAGTGTTGGATAATTTTTTTTTTGCAAAAAATGTCTTGTCAGATTCAAATACTTTCGACTGAGTCTTGTTTGTTAACTATTTTCATGTTAATGATTGCAGTTGTATTTTTACTTGTATTTCCTAACAATACAAAAAAGATAAAATATGTTCAACAAATATATATATATAATGAGTGTGTATGTGTATGTGTGTGTGTGTTATTATTTCATGTGTAAAGTAGCAATGTGTTTTACACCTATGTCTATCTATGTCTATATAATATGATAAGAGTTGGATTTTTTTTGGTGTCATTTTTAAAATTGTGCGTTATTAAAACATTATGTGACCATGTGCCTTAATGTCAACTTATTCAGTCACGAGGTAGACAGTTTATTTGTCTTTAATTATTATGTGAAGAATGACAAGGTATTCAAGACCGTTAAAGAACCACCACTTACTGCCTTTACGACATGTCATTAATATAAATCTGTATTCAAGTGATTCCTGTTCGCGTTATCAACTCTGTCTACTGACATCTTCTACAGAATTATCAAATTTTAAAACAAAATTGTAAATTGCATAGAACTTCTAGAACCGTAGTAGTAGGTTTATTTAAAAGCAGAAAAAAATATATACTAGTATATATATAGAGATCAATGATTCTTCTAAATGTTACAATATTGTTTAGTCTTGTTTATTGATGTATAGTATGTTAAACTCTAAAAATGATATTTTGCCATTGGCACTCGGTGAAGCAAAAGACAGAATTCTTTTAAAAGTATTGATACATTTTCTATGAAAAGAATTCAATCACGAAGAAAAGTGAATATTTTGGATACATTTGCATCTAATGGCATCTTTTTTGATTTTGTCTTCTAACTATGATTTTTCGCGAACATTTTTAGTTATGCAGTGGCAAAGGTTTATCAATGGAATAGTGAAACATCCACTTACAGATGAACACCAAATACATTATGAACAGGTTTGAAAATCTAAACGAACGTCGAATGTAAAAAATATATAATACAAATACCAGTTAATATATATTAATAAATATTTAAATTATATTAATTATTTGAATGGTAGAAGTATATGTTGCTATAATAAAACATATAAAAATAATACGTCGATTTGTCGAATAACAGACGTTACTAAAATCATTAAGAATATTGTTTTTGTTATTTAAAGACAAGAAATAATGATCATTTAAAACTCTTTATTTTCCATCAAGTTCAAATAGCTTTTTTGTTATGAAAATTTCCTTTTTGTTATATATTATACTAAACTATTTTGCCTCATGATTCGAAAGATTTTTTAAATACACTTAACATAGCGTTTATCGAAAATTGTTGCTATAATTATCTATTAAAATAACAAAAATTATATTACCAACAACACAGATAAAATTTAACGTACAAAAATTATTTGTATTTTACGTCAAAGTCTAGCTGATAACTATATTTTTTCGACGTCAATTTTTTACAAATAACAAAAGATAATATTGGGGAGTCAAATCGGTTTCGACAGGGTTATAGCATATCTTTTCTTGGTCCAAACCAGAGGCACTAATAACATTTAAATCTAAATAAAAAAATAAACAGCTGAAAACACAAATAACAAAAGAAACACGATTTGCTTTAGCTAATGTAAATTATTTATTTTATAATCTTTGAGCTACAATTATTCACCGTCACAAAATTCCTACAAATATGAAAATTTTCTTAAGCAATAATGTTTGTTTATATTCTGAGTAAATTTAACCCGTTTTACCAGTTTTGTAATTTGATGATAAATTGTGACAAGAAGCAATACCATAAATTGTTTAGATATGACAATTTAAATATCAATGTTTTTCTTAAACATTTAAATAAAGTACACATCAACGAGTTCAAGAAAAATCATTTTAAAAAATCAAGTTTTAATTAAAAAAAGTCAAAATGAAATACTAACTTTTACAAATTGCCCGTTTAACAATAACGTGTGAAGCATTTACGTATGTGCGTAATTCAACAGTCACTTTTTGGCAAATGTGTGGCAATGAATAACATGTAGTGCCATTTTGTAAAAGACAACTTCATGTTCAAAGCTTATATATTCTTGATAATGCAATTTTGTGATCGTTTTTATGTACAAAAAACTTCTAATGTTATTTTCATGGTAACAAAAAAGCATTAGAATGAGCGGTTGCCACATAGTATGACACCGACGCCGAAACATAAGTAAATGTTTCATACATATATATATATATATATATATATATATATATATATATATATATATATATATATATATATATATATATGATACGGAAGGTTATTTTTATGTTTTAAAATGTAAATCAATGTTACAAAGAACACGTTTTAAAATTGATTGAATATCATATTATGCTGAATATCGCCGTTTTTTTATATAAAACAATGAACTTGATTTGAAAAAAAATCATTAATAAGCAATCAAGTAAACTGAAAGTGTATTCACGTAGAAAATTTTTAACTTTCATCTTGTTTTTCAATTCCAACAATAAAATTGAAATAATAAAGCAAAAAAAATATTAAAGCTTAAATTTTAATACATACTAGCACAAATGCCTTTAAATTCAAAGATTAAAACAGTTAGGATCATTTGTTTTGGGGTCAGGGTAATTTTTTTGGTAAATATTTCGATTTCGATTCATATAATTCTGGAACTTTGTATCAGTATTTTTCAACTGTTTGGCTTATGATTTTTTCTATCAAACTTTTCGGCCCCTGGTGTCGCTGGTGGTGGTGATTTTCCGATGTGTGCGCATGTGGCACATCGGGGTTTAATAGGTATTTGTATTATATATTAACTAACACAAATATAGCATTTATAAATTTCATCATAGTTTTTTAACTTTTAAACATCGTACATAAGCAGTATATAAACGTTACGAAGATTTTTACAATATTCCCATATACGCATAAATTTAAATATATAACAAATACCTAATAAATTTTGATCTGCCATATGTGCACATTTCGGAAAATCATTTTCATCAGTGACACTAAGGGCCGAAAAGCTTGATAGATAAAAATCATAAGCCAAAAAGTTGAAAGATATTTAATCTAAAGTTCCAAAAATATATGAATCCAAATCCAGCTAAGGAATGCTTTGCATGAGGGAACAGACCTTAGTTTTAAATAAATTTTAAAAATTAAGACGGCTGAAAATTTTGCTAAATGGTATATTTCTGACAGCACAAAGTACTGCCTACTGAGTTATGGGTACCCTCGGGAAGTTTTACTCCACCAGCAGCGGTTACCGCTCAGGGGAAGTAAATATATAGCAAATACCTGCTAATTTTTATTGTGCCATATGTGCACATTTCGGAAAATCATTCCTCATCTCTGACACTAAGGGCCGAAAAGCTTGATAGATAAAAATCATAAGCCAAAAAGTTGAAAGATATTTAATCTTCACTAAAAACCTCTGAATTCTCGTTACCTACAAATTATGAATAGAATCAGTAAATTTGGATGTGAATAAAGATCGGTTCTTATAAAAACAATTTAAAAAATTAACCATCCCCACTATTCTACATCAATTGCTTATATACGAATAGCTAAAATAATGTTGCTGTAGCTTAAAAATTGTTTGCTTACTAACGATATTGCAATATATATAGTATTAGAATATTATGATATATAACGTTAAGGTATAAAAGTACAATAAATTTTATGCGCAAAAAATGTTATATGTTCTTTTAACTGATTTTTAATTGACTTGATTGACAATTTTTAAGTTATGGTGATTGACTATTAGTATTAATGTAAAGAGCTACGAATTTTTTAAAGCTGGGAATGGTTTCTTTCTTTTCTTTTTTATATTAAATACAAATATTACTTAGTGAATCCTTCGTTAACATTATTTAAAACACTTAGCTCTCAAATTGTAAGAATTTGTTAAAATAATTCAATTAGCTGTTTAGGATTATTTTGCTAGTTATTCAGTTAGTCAACAAATACGAAATGCTAACGAATGTTGATCTCATTTTCGTTTTTTAAAATGAAAACGCCATTTCGAATTTACTCTGGTGCCATAGACTATAAAAAAGTTTAAATTCACACTCAAGTGAGGTTATTTATTGGTTGATTTCAATTTTAATGATGATAAAAGTGTTAATAACGTATTTTTATCGATGAACATATCTTTACAGATAAATTGGTATAAAAACACTGAAAAGCACCAGTTTAAAATTATGGCACGTGAGACATATTACTGTATGAACTTAGCAGGGACACACTTATGGTTTTAATTATTTTCACCTTTGTACATTGTATTAAAAAGTTTTTTTTTCTTCATTTTCGCAATATATATATATATATATTTATATATATGTTAATACTCTTTACCAAAGATGGTGTACAAAACGAAAGTACATTGATACAAAGATACATAAAAATGTTAGAAAAGTAAAATATAAAATATCATTAAACGTTATAATTAAATATTATACATACGTTGGACTAGAGTATCATTAGTTGTTTAATACCCACCATAACATTAAACTTACATTGAATTTTAGAGGGAACAACAAGCACGATTTAAGGATAACAATTCAATTTCATTTCATAAACATTTATAATTTTTACAATATTATCATTATATTCATACCAAGTTAACAATGAAACACATCCAAAGTTACAATTTTTAAATATGCTATAAAACTAATTATTTTAAAATATTTACAATTTATGTAAACTATTACATGAGATAAAAATTAAAAACTACCTAATCATATTTGATTACAAACACCTGATTGAATTTCATAATACTGATACCAATCAATATTTTCGATACTGATTCAGAATACTAACAATTGAAAAAAACCTCACCACTTGGCCTAATTCGTAGTCCTACAAACTATTGTTTGTATAAAGTGCACCATTCTCCAAAACAAATTGCTTAGAAATCAGAAGTTAATTTACCAAAATTGTTTTTTGTTTAAGCATGTTTTAAAAAAGCAAAAATGTTTGACATTAATAAATAGAAAACAAATATGATACAAATTAGCAAAAATACGAATTGCCAGTTTTGTAAAACTTCATTTGTACTTTGGAAAAAAACCGCCATGTACAGCATGTATCGCTCAACTGGAACTTGATTTGCATTTAAATTTCAATCGTAAAGTAAATCAATTCTATTTTTAATATATCAACCAAGTCTTTCTAGACAAGAAAGTCAACGGAATATTTAAAAAGTTATGGTTATATTTGAAGATTAATAAATATAAATGGTTTCAAGTACAATAAGGACTAGACGGATTAAAGCTGTTGAATTGATTGACATTTGTTTATCCTCTTATCAGATGACTAGCAAACCTTTTTCTATTATTGCAATACTGTTTTGGTAATTTTTGTTGATTGGATTTGAGCAGAAAAAGAATAATAATATAATTGTCAAAGTAAACAAAAGCTTACATCTGCTTAATTTTTAGAGTAAGCTGATTTTGTTGACATTAAATTTTTTTTCAAAAAGCTTAAAAACAGGTGTTGCAAAAAGATATGGAAATAATATATCAAAAACCTTTAACTATGCATAATATAGATGGTGTTCAAATTATTTAAAATAAAAATAAAATAAAATAAATGACTAGAAGTCCATAGAGTAAGCTGTTAAGCAGTATTATAGAGAATAAAATCAATCTAGGTTTTCATTATTAAGATAAAGATATCAATGTTAAAACTTTTGTTTGGATTAAAATTGCCTGTAAAAAAATTTGCCAGACACAAAATTGATCGCAAAAAATCATTTTGAATATCAAACAAGTTGCATAACAAATATTGGCAAAAAGTAAGCTAATGATCAAAAATCAAATAAAAACAGAAACCAATTTGATTAATGAAAACAGAATATAAGACAGGAAACTGATATAATCAACAGACATAAAGGTTAAAATGGTTTCAAAAAGAAAGATACCAGTTTGTATAATTATATGGTATTCTGAAAAATTTAAAAAGACAAACTGACTAATGAACTGTGACTAAAATGTGCGTCAATAATATCTCAAATGTTTCTTTCTTGAAAATGTAAATTTAATGAAAATGTATTGTACCTATTGCAGTCAACCAATTTTTTGTCATTATACACACAAAAAAAAATTCAAACAAGATTTTAATTAGAAAGATAATGTTTGATGATCGATAAGTTGTATCTGGTATTTAACATTTAAAAGTGAAATATAGACAAAACATTCATTAAACATATATATTTAAATCATACGGAGATCATGCATGCAAAGGGCTTACATACTAACTTTACTGAACATGAGGTTTTTAAAATTATTATACATATTGTTGGGTTCGCAGCGTTTACATTTCCGAAGTTAGTATAAAAGTTTATAACTATAAAGACTTCCCGATATTGAGATCGTCATCGAAGCCATATCCAATGCCAAATAAAGACGCCAAACTTTATTTAAAAAACAGTTTTTTTATGATTGTTTCTAAAAAATAAATAATAATAACGGCCTCATTAAAAATGAAATTTAAAAGTTTACTCACAATAAGTCAAGATAAATTTTGAACATATAAACAGTTTGTTTTATATAACAACCGACGATTTGTGTTAATTGGTTTCAAAGCAAATTATAAAGCAAAATATAATGGAATGTAAAATTATTTTACCATGATCAATAATTTGATTAGTTTGAAAATGATTTTTGACAATAGTGGTGTGATAACAATATATTTTCATTTGTTATTGCATTACCATGACTAAACACATGTTTTAATACATATAACATTTTTTATTAATATAAAGAAAAATGAAACTGATTACATAACTTTATTTTAAACTATGATAAAAATTGAAAATTTGTTTATGAAATATATCGAATATCGTCTTTAAGCATCCAAAGGCATAATCTCTGCCAATGTTATGGTTGTGCAACTTCCTCTTGAGGACGATACTTCCGGAGCGTCATCGTTTGGGAAAGCCGTACGTATTGCCCGCCAAACACATGATGGCATTGTCATGCTACTCTCTTTCTTCAGCTTCTGTCCTCTATGCATCCAGCATAAAAACTGGCGGGTCGCCATCTGTCTTAATTTGCTAAAATAAATGATAAACCTCATTGGAGGATACTGTTATGACGCAACGAGTTATCTTTCAATTTCAAAATACACAGCAAGGCAAAAAATGTAAAGCATATTAACATTTTATAAAACGAAATAATTGAAATATCAATTAAAGTTTGTTAAATGATAAGTAACAAATATCGTTAAAGCAATGTTACCGATTCATCAAAATTAGATATTTCTTTATCAATGTCAGGGTACGAAATTTTAAATTTTGAACAGCAATGGTCAGTAATCCTAGTGGCAGTTTCTTCTAGTAATAAAATAAAATACAAATATATCATACAAAAATAACAAAAAAGAATATAATGATCACGATACAAGAACTAAAACGAGGTTTCATATGATGCACTTGTCGTGGTTGCTGCAGTATACATATTATGATAATGAAACTTTGGCTGCAAGCTATAAAGATATGTATCATGGCAAATAAGAGGCACATATAAATATCGTGGCTACATATGATATGTTTATGAAATTGTGTTTACATTTTACTTAATGTAAGCAAGAATAAATAGAAGGTATATTAATTCAACATTTATAATTATACATCTATATCTATTCTTGAAAAATTTCGCAAATAACAACTAAACGACATTGCGCTGTATTTAAGGTGTTTTTCAATTTTTTTTGAAGGGTATAACTATATATATATATGTGTGTGTGTGTGTGTGTGTGTGTGTGTGTGTGTGTTTATACTTTATCATGCCATTTATCTTAAGTAAAGTGTTGAACCATCCATTTGAAATTTTACAAAAGATAAAAACATTGTTAAGCCAGAATAATGTTTTTGGAAAAAATAAACTATACTCATTAACTAAATATAACAGGACATTGGACATTAAGTCATATACAGTAACATTGTTTTAGAAACAGAGCAATTTAGATAGTTGTACCTTTTTGCTGACCAGACGATTTAATTTTTTTCTTTTTCTCACCTGCAAACTCCGAGGTCTCTGGATATAATTTATTTTAATAAATGAAAAAAAAAAAAAAAAAAAAAAAAAAAAAAAAAATAGAAATGCTACAAATGCACTGAAGGAGAAGATAAGAAATAATAAGATGAAATTGATGAATTTCGATTTCGAATTTTTTAAAGGTTTTACCGATAAAAAAATTTCAATTAATTTATTAAATGATTTTTAATTTTTATTTGTTATATGAAAAAACAAATTCATATATTTATTTACTAGAAGAATGTATTTAAATTACTTAAAACTTAAAAGAAACATATAAGTATGTTCTCGTAGCAATTACTTTTAAGGCTTCATATAGTGACAGGAAAGGCAAAGCTCGAAATGCTTAGGCCTATAAACAAAAAACGTCAAAATATACATCTTGATACGAAAACAATATTTCCAGTATCTAGATTTTTTAAAACCGGTTGTATAGTTCTGAAACATGGAATTTGCCAGGAGAGTAATGCCAAGTATAAATGGTACCATTTTACGACCCATTTATAAAAACAATGTCATAAACAACGTAATCAAACGTAAAAAGCCTTCCTATCCCGTTTTTCTTTCATTATTGGGACATGGACCTGTATGTATTTGTCATTTTAAGTGGCATTTTGTCGTGTTCACGGTTTTGTACGATGTCGGAAAACCAATTTAAAAAATCTTAATAAATTTCAAAAGAGAACCAGGAAATCTCCTATGTAAGATTTTTGTACTTTAAGAATGAGGAATTGTATTTTATATCTCAGTATATGTGTAGATGAATCTTGTTTTTTATAAACAAGTGATCAAATTCAAAACGTGTTTCTGAATCATGAAATCGTAATATATATAAAATAACCTAAACAGAGGACCTAAAGATTTTCGTTTTCAAACCTATTCAAATATAACATACTTTCCTCAATAAAATTGAATCATTATAATGTACAATAATAATAAAGAACTTTCCAAAATCGCAATCAATATGATTTTTGAATTTTAAGTATGTTACATTTTGACGTCATTAGAAATGTTATCTTATGTTATTATTTATTAGGTTTGAACAAACTCGCGCTTACCTTCCCGTCACCTGAATCATGTTATACAAAATACTGCGCTTTCTGACGAAAAAAACGCATCAAATAATGCAAAATTTACGTAGTATTTTAGACACTATGCAGTATAATTATGTTGCCAACGTGAAACAACACGTGAAAGCTTCGAAAATAATATAATATATGAAAATTCATTTTATGATTTTAGAGCGATGTATCATTCCCGTAAAAAATATTAACCAGACGAAGTTCTAAAATTGCGCCGGTAAATGAGATCTGGTTTTCAATGACTAGGCGATCTTATTATTTTCATTTATAACATTTAAGAAAATGGATTACTTCCGCTTGAATGCTAAAACTAAATGAAAAAATTTAAAGATTTGAAAATGTATTACTAAGTAACATTAAAATATGAATTATATCCTTTAAAATACTGATGCTTAATGAAGAAATATTTTGATCGATGCATTAAATGGCAAAATTGGATTTACAAAACTTATATGTTCTAATAACAGCTAAAATAGAATCAATCTCGTCAAAAGTGAAAGTAAGGTAATGCGGTATGGCAATGTCTTTATCGATTTTGGTGTAAAGAGGAGTTATAGTGTTATGTAATACGATGTCAGAAAATTGATTTTACAAACCTTAATATAACAACCGACTACCTCTAAATGACAGATATAGGATTAAAGTTAAAAGTTATGCAATATCATGTAACTTACTACCATAGACAAAGATCAATGCATGCTGGTATCTGTTGTGATGGATTACTGATGGGAACAAATTCAACTTTGGTAATCAAAAGCATTAAAAAAACATAAAAACTAACAAAAATGATAGAAAATGTTTAATACTCTAATGAATCGGTAACATCAAATTTATGAAAAAATACAACCACTTTAGATAATATATTTCACATGATAATTAGATTAAAAAAATGTTTCATCATATATTTAACGGAATTTAATTTCATATACATTAAACATGCAGATGGAAACATGACAATACTCACCACGGGCTGAGATCGACCGGTGCCGCGCCTCTTTGTCTTTGTACTAGCATCACGTGAATAAAAACAGCCAATAAAACTTGTTTATTCAAAACAACTTCTTGAAAGTGCCTTGTACATGTGATACATCTTCCATCATCATTGAATATTCCAAAGAGCTCCAACTGTCGACAACAGACTCGCTTAAGCCGGTCAGAATCTTCACAATGACCGCATTTACACCACGTTTGGTCCACTACATCACTTCGCTCAATCAAAACACGCCCTTCTGCATATGCGTCACCATTGTTGGTCTGTGAAGTAAAGAGGGCTTCCGTCGTATTTTAGTGAATGTGTTAGCGTAAAAACAAGTGTAACTTTACAGTTACTTATACCAGTGGGGAGGATGGGTTTAAAGCAAAGAACATATTTATAGTCGCCTAATTTAATGCAAAAAATTTATATGAACTCGACTAGCTCGACTAATTTAATGCAAAATATTCTATTTCTATACCTATGATGAAGGGAAAAATGTGCCGTATTTTTATTAAGTACATTTAAATTGTATATATATATCCAAAACTACAAGCGACTTACTTATCAGGGTCTCAATAGACTTGGATGTTTTGAGTTCTATTGAGGTTTTGGTTTTGATGTCAGTTCATTGCAATTTTTTTAGTCGTTGAGTTTTGCAAAACCATAAGGTAGTATGGATATTTTTAAAAGAAATGTTTTGTTCATCAACTATCATAACCATGTTTTATCAGCTGTGTTCATGTTACTATGTTAATTACAGAGGAAATTTCTGCAACAAAAGCAAAGAGTTCTACTTTACCGCTTGTAGTTTTGGGTAAACAAACATACATAAATATACATTTATATTTTGGAAGAAGTCATTGTAACTTGGGTGGATATATCAAGGTGTAAAAAGAATACAAGGTGATGGTAAAATATTGGAAACTTAAAAATGAGTTTTTTAATATGGTAAAAACACAAAATCCTTCAATAAAAAGGGAAAGTGTACTCACCGAACTATTCTGTCTCTTTAGCTTCCTATCATTCTCTAGTGAACCGAACATAATATCATCCCATCTTACTCTCCAGTTCATTTCTGCTAATTCTGCCTCTAGTTTGATATGTCTAAAAATGTATAAAATATAAAAAGAGTAACAGGTGTTTTGTTTTTATTTGTCATAGATGTGATATAGAGACTTTAGTGTACTTGTAAGAATATGTCTTATGAATTTCAGTTTGTCGAAGATATTTCACCAATATAGAGGCTTTATTAAAGTTTTAAAAATATTTCTAAAATAAATTTCAGTTTATAATTATTTTTCATCTAATAGTTTTGGAAGGTTCAGGGCCCACTATGACCAATCATGAAGCATTTACTACACTGTCCATCTGAATTCAATCGCTTTAAAACTGGTATCCGAATTTGTATCTTTGTGTTAAGTTGCATAGATATCATTTTTTTTCAAACATGCAACAAATTTGCTGAATAATTATAAAATGAATTCAAGCTGGACAAATTGTGATCCAGTAACATATTTTTTTTGAAAAAAAAAAAAAAAAAAAAAAAAAAAAAAAAAAAAAAAAAAAAAAAATTTGGTGGCAACCAATAATATGGTGTATAAACTTTGACTTTAATATAACAATATGATCCCTTTAAGTTCTGTCGAGTGATGTCTTTTTTTATTAGTCTTGTAATTGTTTGAACAACTTTCTATGTAGCAATGTTTGAAGTAGAAACTTCTTTCCTACAGTCGAAGTAGCTTATAGTTTGACTCTTAGCGATAATTTCAAAAAACGAAAAATTCGGTTTTCACTATAGCGTGACAGGATTCCTGCATCAAAGGTTTATATGTATCAATAGAGAACAAAATTAAAAAAAATACATAGCATTACCTGTATATGAAAAATGATGCGATGAGAACAATTACCAACAATGATCCAAGAACGATTATCACTATACCATATTCAGGGAATGGCTCTGTAAAAAAAAACATTTAATATTCAGCTTTCAAGGTCATTTAGAAACTATTAATAACTTTTTTGCCTTTTTTTCTTAATGTAAAACTATATTTGTAAATTAAGTAGTTGAATTGAAAATACAATATCCAGACCATTGGACTTTGTACGACCTGCAAAAAAACTTGACTAGAAAAACAGAAAGGAAAACAAGGTGTGTAGACAAATACTGCTTATCAATTAACGATGAAATAAACAAACTCGGCATAAGTAAGTATCAACTCACATATTTGCTCTGTGTTTTACAAATGAAATAATAAAGATCGTTTTTGTATGGCATAAAATACTAAATTTAAAACAAGAAATTTCGTTATTTCTAACAAAAACTTTATGCATGATATCAAATTCAAACGGAACCTCTTATCACTGAGAAAAGGTAAACAAAACATAAGATAATCACATCAAGTCCTTCATTTTTTCGAATTTAAAGTATAAAGTATGTAACTAAAATGATGTTCATTTCATTTTTTTTTAAAAGTGGTTCGAGGGTATAATAACACATAAGGGAATGCAAAAGGAAATGAAAGAAAGCATTCAAACTTCTTAAATTTTTAATACTATTTACATATCAGAAAAAGTAAAACGGAAAAATTCCTAGCCAAAGCACACACACACACACACACACACACACACACACACACACACACGCGCGCGCGTAACGGACAAAAAGTTAATATAACTTTTGTAATGACATTTTAATGTGACGGTAATTAAACAATGGTATCAAACTATAATACCAAGAGGCAGAATAATTTCACCGTCTACACAAACTAATCTTATTACGAAGTCTCAGTTTGCAGACAGATGGATTATCGATGTTTACACAATGTCAATTTAATCATATTCAAATAAATTAGACAGGTGAATTTGTCTAAAATTAAATAATGTTAAACCTCAACATCAGATTACATACTGCTAAGATAGAGGACTGGCAGGCATCTTATGATGAACAATAGATAAAGATCAATCATCATATGAAAGATAATATAGCACCCTGATACGTATTTGAACTCTTTTGAAAAGGAAGAATAATTATAAAACACAAACATACCAGTCCTTGTCCAAATCACAAGTCCCAAAACAAAGTAGAAACTTTGAAAGCTGGCAAATTTAGTAATATACGTGAACTTCCATCAAGGAAGTGGGACAGGTTGCTCCGGAAGGGTAAGCACCTGCTGTCTAGCTAGCTACACCCGTCACGTGCAAGTCAATATAATTTTCAACATTCATAAGAAAAATAATGACATTAGTATCTTTTTTGTTACTAAATATTTAACATTGATGAAACATGTCAAACATAAATCTTTTTCGAATATGTTCATTTAGTTTGCTTGTTTTTTAACCGTATCACAAGTCATATCACACTCGATGTTGGCCACGGTTGATTAATTATTGGGATGAAAAGTTGTTACGTGGCCCAACACAGAGTGAACTAAGACTTGTATATATACAGATTTTTTAAAATTACAATTGCCAAATACAAAACATTATTTAACAGCGAATCTTTATTCCTGTAGATATCGTTGACCAATATGTAACAAAGGCCGTTAACAATTTTCCATCACTGCAAAAGTCCGAATCCAACTAAGCATGGAATAATCCCGACTTGGCTGATAAACCTATCAAACATTAAATAATATCACTTCACCGATAGCTGGTGCTGTATATCAATCAAATATAATCTTGATCTGAGCGCAAAATCATATTCAAACAAAATAGTCAAATATTATTAGAGATAAAAAGACCCGCAACTCTGTTGTGTCTTAAACGAATGAATAAAGATTGACCATATCTCGCGAGATGTAACTTGCGATAAATACTAGCGCAACAGTCTTGTCTACTATCTATTTTTAAAATATTATGTATAATCATAATTTTATTTGATCGCTTAATAAAGGTTTTTAACTTTATTTTTTTTTCAAACTTCTATGTAATTTGAAAGTGGTCCAATATGTTTGTGTTTATGCTAAGTTCCTTTCGCTTATTGATAAATAGCGATTCATCTTCCTAATCTATCCTTTAAAATAGCTCTTTAGCAATAGTAATAGGGTACATACTAACCTGCGCTGAAGGTAATTGTGTTCATGGATAACTTGAGTATCTGCATTTCGACCAGAAATTATAAAGATTTTAGTCAATTTTACTTTCGTTTGTCTTTAAATGCTCAGTTTTAAAAAGCCAAGATTGTTTTGTCTGTCGAAAAGGGGTATCACAGGGTATTAGAGTGGAATATAGACTGATTTGTCTTTTCAAAGAGGGTTGAATACCTAATCAATTTTTTTGTTGTAAAGAAACAATAGATGGGGATATGAAAAAATAGTGGTTGTTGCAAATATATGTTTTAAAAACATTGAATAGCTTGCATACTGTACACATGGTATTAGGAGTTTAACTTATACCCGAGTTAGCGTAAAAGTTGAATAAATGAGTCGAGTTGAGTTGAGTTAAGTAATGCAATTTAACGTCCCAGTCAAGAACATTTCATTAAAATCGCCAGCTATAGGCCAAAATGACAAAAAATTGTCTGTGTGTTGCGCTGATGGCATTATACAGCTGTGACACGGGATCTCGTTTATTTTAGGTTCCCATCAGAACAAAACCATGACTTTCATTTCGTAATGTCGAGTTCTTAGCGAAAGAACAGTCACTTCAAACATTCAAGTCTTGGTTCAGACCCGTAGGGGTTCGAACCCACGACTTCCCACTTACAAATAAATAAGCAATGAGTTTAAAAATGTTTTGTGATAAAATATAGTTTTCGTTGAAAATACTTACTATCAGGTGGACATTTGGAACCATCAAATCCGCATTTAGGGGTGTCAGGTGGTGCAGAGGTTCGATCACCCGCCCAATGAATTTCTCTTCCTTCTTCCGGTTTATATTCCTTCTTATTTCCGAAGTAATTTGCAACTACCTGTTATTAATGAAATAAGTCGAAGAATTAAAATGTGCATATGGCTATCTTTTAAAATTGTCGACAGTTTTGAACTTAATCGTCTAAGAATAAACTATTATATGAAATAAAACAAACATACCAATCCTTGTCCAAACAGCAATCCAAAAAACAAGGTAAAAACTTTGGAAAACAGGCAAAATTAGTTATACCCGTGAACTTCCATCAAGGAAGTAAGGCCGGGTGCGCCGGAAGGGTAAGCACCTCCTGTCTAGCTAGCTTCACCCATCACGTGCAAGTCAATTTTGAGAATGAAAGGAACAAAGAACTATGGTAAGTCAAATCAAATATATATATATATATATATATATATATATATATATATATATTTATATATATATATATATATATATATATATATATCCTCGATTCAAATTATACACACACACACAAACCCACATACGCGCAAGCTTTAAGACTATTTTTTTTCAGTCAGGAGTTAAGTTATTTGAAGTAAATTTTTCATTTTTCACATCGGTCAAAATAATGAAAAAAAGTCAATTTTCTCAAAAAAATATATCGTTATAGTAACAAAATTTTAGTTTTTAAGTGTTCCTCCCAGCGCTATAACTAGCAGACGATTGATTGATTGATTGATTGATTGAATGGGATTTTGCGTTCAGGTCATGAATATTTCACTTTTATCGAGACGTCACCAGCTATCGGTGAAGCGGCATAAGTTTTGAAGTTTGCAGTGCGCTAAGGGCCATGTGCACGGAGGGTCCATTAACCTGTCCGTCTGTCGTGACACGGTTTTTAAAGTCTCATCCGAAGGACCCAACTAGCAAACGAAGTAATTACGTTAATGCGTCGAAGGTTGTGTGGGCGTATTTAAAAGTTAAGAGCTTATAACATAAATTTTGAGCATTTCACATTAAATAAAGCCTCCAAAACGTTAAGAAACTGTAAAAGGCAAACACTCTTACATAATGATACAATATCTAAGGTTTCAGTTTTTGTTCTGAAACGCTTTATTTAGAAAGTACCATATATTACATAGTTAAGTTTTCAAAACTTGTTTTTTATATTAAAATGTAAAGAACCAAAAATAGAGGCAGTTTTTCGTTACAGATGAAATGAAATGAAATTTAACATCTGTTCAGCATTTTATATTAAATGATTAAATTTTATATATAACGGGGTCAAATTATTGACGCATTAAACTTGCTAGCGGTTTGTCACTAAAGTATAATTATACCTATCAAAATTCTGGACGAGGCAACTACCTCGTATGACCCTGTAGCAATAACGACATTGACGATCAAATTAAACATTTCATATTGCTTTTTTTTGAGTTCATATTTAAATAAAAGTGAAGTAGAGTATTTTAATCTTGGTAAACGCCCGGTCAAGATCCTTTCACTAATACATACCGTGAATTTTAAAATTGTTAGGGAATTGTGATATTGGAAGAAAACAATCGAATCTCGTTCAGCAAATATAACTATCTTTAAATAGAAGTGTATTTTTAACGCTTGCCGAAAAAAAAGTGCTGCGATCTTTATACATGCGCTTCAAAACTGTTTGGCAAGCTTTCAAGATTATGTGGTTGTTGACTTAAATTGTTCAAGCTTAATAAATACCAAAATTGTAATCAAATATCCGTTTTTAATGAATTCTCCTTCGCATTAAATATTTTTATAACAAAATAACTAAAAACATATATTAAGATTGTAAACAATCGCTAGGATGTCTTTTAATGAGGAATTGCCATCAGGCAATGGTATAATCTTAAAATATAGTCTATCATCAGATAATTTTAGAAAGAACGAAAAAAAAATGTTTTTATAAAGATTTATTTCAAGCATGTTTTGTAAAGTTATAAAACTTTATTTTCCTTCTTGATAAATGTTTAATTTTTTTTGATAAACCAGTGTTTAGAAATAATGATTTGAGACGATCAATGGCGTAATCTAATCATGCAGTCTATCATCGGATAATTAAAAAAGACAATGTTTTCTCAAAATATTTTTTTTGTCTTTAAAAAGATTAACTTCGAGCATGTTTTTGTGATATTGTAAAACTTTATTTTTCCTGCTTGATAAATATTTAACTTTTTAATGAACCATTGTTTAGAAATAAGAAATTGCCATATATAAATGGTGTAATCTAATGATGTAGTCCATCATCCAGTTTTGTAAAAAAAAGAAAAAAAAATAAAACAAAATGTGAATTTGTAAAACTTTATTTTTCTTGTTGTAAGATGTTTAAGTTTTTATAAACTAGTGTTGAATTTAAAAATATAATTCTTGCTTTAAATATTTTTTAAAATTTTTATTTTTTTAAATTTTATATTTGGTTTTACGTTTATTAAATTATCTTGCCTTGCAAAAAATGATTAAACACGTTAAGTCATTACCGAATTAAATCATCATCTAATCTTTTAAGTTTTTTTTTTATTTTTGAAAGTCCGTACAAGTAGTTAATTAAAATACAAAATTAATGATAATTCACGCTGTTTTAGAGTTTCCATGGTAACATTAAATTTTAAAGAACGTGTTAGACATCATTAATGACGGATTTTGCCACTCCATGAGGATATGATGTTTTTATCCCCCGTTTAATTATATATTTTATAATTATTCACTTGACAAACTACTTGTGAACTTGAATACTTAAGTACGAGCATGTTGATTTTAGTATAATTAAGACTCTTTATATAGATTGAAACTTCATCTTTGTGTTATTTTTTATTTTATTTATTTATTTATTTTTTTTTTTTTTGTTAATTTTAAACAACAGCGCATCAATCTTATATAACTTTGCCCTTACTTTCCAAAAGCACGTGTAAAAGATTTGAAATACTATAGCTTGATTTTTTCCAGTTATTTTCAAAATTAACATCTTAAAACACTAACATGTTGACCATGGTAAATAATTATTTGTGTTTACAGTCAATACCACCACGGAGAAGTTGGTGCCTCTTGCGCTTCAGTTTATAAAACACAACGCTTCATGTTATTTACGTTCGAATCATCCTCTGTACAACCGCGAAAGTACATTTGTAAACCCCGCTAGCTGAAGCTCGGTTACTTTCCTCGAGCTATAACTAACCAGTTTAAAGTAAAATAGTCAACGACGTCAATGAACATCATAGATTCACCTATTACAACGATTGTTCTCTGACGTCATTTTTGGTTTTAATTTACAATACAAGGAGCCTCGGTGGTAGAGCAGTCTTAAGGGCGCGTTTACGTATAACAGCGCCTTTAACCATCTAGGTTCGAATGCCCCCTGTGTGAGAGAGTTTGTCAGTTCGATTGCATAAGTTCGGTTGCTTTCTCCGGAAAGTCTGTTTTCCGACACCTTCCCTGACATGACTGCTGTGAAATAAGTGAAAAAATCTCAACTTTGGCGTAAAAACTAATTCCAATTCAATTTGTTTGAAAAGAAATTTTAAACAATTTTTTTTTGATGTAAAAAAACAACCAGATCCTTACCTCAAATACTCCAGTTTTAGGGTTCATATCCAACAGCGAGTAATCAGCATTTCTATCACCATTGTCATCTATACTAACATTACCAGTTATACCTGTAATAACAAACAATCAATCCGTACAGGACATGTCTATCATACTGACCGATGGCTGTTGGAGTTTTTCGTTCTTTTGACAATAAATTATACAAAGATGTTCATTCTTAACTTGAATTGAGTATATTATTTTTCAATATCTAAGTCTAGCAGTAATCGGAAATTGATACGAAATCCATCTTTTTAGCAGAATATTCGACACTACAGTAAAAAAATTTCAACAATTTTCTTTCTACAAATATAGGTCACCCATGCGCATAGCAATTACAAAATATTTATTCTATTTTAGTAGTTTCTGATTAACTACCAAATGAATTGTGGTTTTTATTTATTTCTTTTACCGTCAAACGTCCTGTTCCACATTCTGGCTGTGATTTCTTTCCCGTTTGATATGGAACCGTTGTTAGCCAAAGTTTCGTTCAAAGCTATGGCGTACAATATAACAGCATCATGAAAGGCACCAACAAAACTATTGACCTGGAAACAAAGAATTTGTAAAAAAAATAATAAAAAAAACGTGATAATGGATCAGACAAAATACTTTTTTTTACAAAACATCGACAGAACAAAGTAAAGACTTCGGGATAATGCATAATTTAAATTTTGGATCACATTAATTTGTTTGTTGAAAAAAAAAAAAAAAAAAAAAAAAAAAAAAAAAAAAATACTAATTTTCAAAAACACTTGAAAATGTGTTTACATCCTAGTCCATTTCCTGCATTTTTATCAAAATGGTTACTTCATGAATATCGGAGGAAACCGGGATTTTTAGAGAAAGCGAGAGAATTTCTGGAAATAGTTTATTGAGATAAATAATTTGATTAATCGTAATTTCGCCATTTGTATAAATATAACAGTAATATGTTCAAAAGTCTAAAAATACCAGATCCTGGTTTCACAATCATTCCTTAAGTAAGATTTTCCGTAACTAAAATTGGCAATTTTTGACAATTTCTAGTGGAATTACAAATACTTTTTGTCAAACTTAAAAACAGATATTATAAGCTTGAAGTGATCTACAAAATAAATTTAATTTTGAATATTTAATTTTTATAGATATTTTAACAATTGACCAAATTATTAGGATTTCAAATTTGCTGGATTTTATTTGAGGGAAATCTTAGTTGAAAAAGATTGTCAAATTGTTTAAAGAATGCTAACTTTTAACAAATAATTCACAGTTATTTTGCTAAATTTAGAATTATATTCTTTACAGATTTTTTATTTCATGCTACTAGCAAGACATATAAGTTATTAAAGCTCATATAAAGACAGCGTTTTCATAATAAATAATAACCAGTAATCAAAGCAAAGACTGTGCTGAACGTAGGAAAGTAGACATAAAGGTCTTAACCGGGTTGTTATCAATACTTATACTAGCAAGACATTTTAGTTAAAGCCCATAAAAAGACAGCGTTTTTATAAAAATATAATAACCAATAAAAATGGAGGATCATGTTTCTAAAATATTGAGATTTTTTCAGTTTTTAACAAAAATGTATTTAATAATCACGGAAAAAATATTAAATTATTAAAACATAGAGAGTATATAATCTGATACATTGTATATTTTTCACTTGAGTATATGATATTATAATGTCTATTCAACTTTATTATTCTGTTATAAACAACCGTTTCCATGGTATTACTACATGAATTGTGAGAAATTAATTCAATTTTATAGATGTTTATTGAATATTTGAATTTCGTTTCGATTTGTTAAACTCAAATATCAAAAGGAGCGTTAAAAGTCTTGTTGGAGCCAAAAAAAAAAAAATAATAATAAAAATAAAATAAAATAAAATAAAAAAATAAAAAAACTAAAGTAAAATAAAAAAAAAAAATAATAATAATAATGATAAATGATTGATCTCTGATTTTATCTGGCTATGTGGTAATACTTTTCAAGAAATTGTCAACTTAATCATACTTAAAATAAATCCATACAATTTCAAATAAATATCCTAAACCAACAAAAATCAATTGAATTTTCCTTCTTGCTGTAATAATTCTTGATATTGTTATCAATTCTCTCCCCTGTAATTTATTGCATTTGTCTAATTAGCAGGCAAAGGATCATACTACCCTAAAATGTGATTGAATGATAAAAGATGTTTGAAGTTTTTATTAATAGTTTCTTCTCCGTATGAGATTTACTGTTGTATAAAATTTATATTATTGGGGATATAGTTTACATGTAATTCGGATAACGAGGTTTATATTTCGAAGTAGTTTTTTTTTCAAATGCTGATTGTGTTTGCTGTAAAATATCTAAATTCAATTTTAAAATTGAAAACGATATCTGAAATTATCTTGAAACAAAAAAAGTCTATTGTATACATTAGTAGTTCAACACAAAATAAAAATCAAGCTGATATTGAAACCAGGGATCATAACTCCTGACTTAAGAAAGATACTAGTTATAATCGTGAGATCAATCCTGTAGATAAGTGAGTTCATGTAAAGATAGATAGAGTTCATGTAAAGATAGATAGAGTTCATGTAAAGATAGATAGAGTTCATGTCAAGATAGATAGAGTTCATGTAAAGATAGATAGAGTTCATGTAAAGATAGATAGAGTTCATGTAAAGGTAGATAGAGTTCATGTAAAGATAGATAGAGTTCATGTAAAGGTAGATAGAGTTCATGTAAAGGTAGATAGAGTTCATGTAAAGGTAGATAGAGTTCATGTAAAGATAGATAGAGTTCATGTAAAGGTAAATAGAGTTCATGTAAAGGTAGATAGAGTTCATGTAAAGATAGATAGAGTTGATGTAAAGATAGATAGAGTTCATGTAAAGGTAGATAGAGTTCATGTAAAGGTAGATAGAGTTCATGTAAAGATAGATAGAAAGAGTTGATGTAAAGATAGATAGAGTTGATGTAAAGATAGATAGAGTTCATGTAAAGGTAGATAGAGTTCATGTAAAGATAGATAAAGTTCATGTAAAGATAGATAGAAAGAGTTCATGTAAAGATAGGTAGAGTTCATGTAAAGGTAGATAGAGTTCATGTAAAGATAGATAGAGTTCATGTAAAGATAGATAGAGTTCATGTAAAGGTAGATAGAGTTCATGTAAAGATAGATAGAGTTCATGTAAAGGTAGATAGAGTTGATGTAAAGATAGATAGAGTTCATGTAAAGGTAGATAGAGTTCATGTAAAGATAGATAGAGTTGATGTAAAGATAGATAGAGTTCATGTAAAGGTAGATAGAGTTCATGTAAAGATTGATAAAGTTGATGTAAAGGTAAATAGAGTTCATGTAAAGATAGATAGAGTTCATGTAAAGGTAGATAGAGTTCATGTAAAGGTAGATAGAGTTCATGTAAAGGTAGATAGAGTTCATGTAAAGATAGATAGAGATCATGTAAAGATAGATAGAGTTCATGTTAAGGTAGATAGAGTTCATGTAAAGATAGATAGAGTTGATGTTAAGGTAAATAGAGTTCATGTAAAGATAGATAGAGTTCATGTAAAGATAGATAGAGTTCATGTAAAGATAGATAGAGTTCATGTAAAGATAGATAGAGTTCATGTAAAGGTAGATAGAGTTCATGCAAATGTAGATAGAGTTCATGTAAAGATAGATAGAGTTCATGTAAAGGTAGATAGAGTTCATGTAAAGGTAGTTAGAGTTCATGTAAAGATAGATAGAGTTCATGTAAAGATAGATAGAGTTCATGTAAAGAGAGATAGAGTTCATGTAAAGGTAGATAGAGTTCAGGTAAAGGTAGATAGAAGATAGAGTTCATGTAAAGGTAGATAGAGTTCATGTAAAGGTAGATAGAGTTGATGTAAAGGTAAATAGAGTTCATGTAAAGATAGATAGAGTTCATGTAAAGATAGATAGAGTTGATGTAAAGATAGATAGAGTTCATGTAAAGGTAAATACAGTTAATGTAAAGATAGATGGAGTTCATGTAAAGGTAGATAGAGTTCATGTAAAGGTAGATAGAGTTCATGTAAAGATAGATAGAGTTCATGTAAAGGTAAATACAGTTAATGTAAAGATAGATGGAGTTCATGTAAAGGTAGATAGAGTTCATGTAAAGGTAGATAGAGTTCATGTAAAGATAGATAGAGTTGATGTAAAGGTAGATAGAGTTGATGTAAAGATAGATAGAGATCATGTAAAGATAGATAGAGTTCAAGTAAAGGTAGATAGAGTTCATGTAAAGGTAGATAGAGTTCATGTTAAGGTAAATAGAGATCATGTAAAAATAGATAGAGTTGATGTAAAGATAGATAGAGATCATGTAAAAATAGATAGAGTTGATGTAAAGATAGATAGAGTTTATGTAAAGGTAGATAGAGTTCATGTAAAGGTAAATAGAGTTCATGTAAAGATAGATAGAGTTCATGTAAAGATAGATAGAGTTGGTGTAAAGATAGATAGAGTTGGTGTAAAGGTAGATAGAGTTCATGTAAAGATAGATAGAGTTCATGTAAAGGTAAATACAGTTAATGTAAAGATAGATGGAGTTCATGTAAAGGTAGATAGAGTTCATGTAAAGGTAGATAGAGTTCATGTAAAGATAAATAGAGTTCATGTAAAGGTAGATAGAGTTGATGTAAAGATAGATAGAGATCATGTAAAGATAGATAGAGTTCAAGTAAAGGTAGATAGAGTTCATGTAAAGGTAGATAGAGTTCATGTAAAGGTAGATAGAGTTCATGTTAAGGTAAATAGAGATCATGTAAAAATAGATAGAGTTGATGTAAAGATAGATAGAGATCATGTAAAAATAGATAGAGTTGATGTAAAGATAGATAGAGTTCATGTAAAGGTAGATAGAGTTCATGTAAAGGTAAATAGAGTTCATGTAAAGATAGATAGAGTTCATGTAAAGATAGATAGAGTTCATGTAAAGATAGATAGAGTTCGTGTAAAGGTAGATAGAGTTCATGTAAAGATAGATAGAGTTGATGTAAAGGTAGATAGAGTTCATGTAAAGATAGATAGAGTTGATGTAAAGGTAGATAGAGTTGATGTAAAGATAGATAGAGTCCATGTAAAGATAGATAGAGTTCATGTAAAGGTAAATAGAGTTCATGTAAAGATAGATAGAGTTGATGTAAAGGTAAATAGAGTTCATGTAAAGGTAGATAGAGTTCATGTAAAGATAGATAGAGTTCATGTAAAGATAGATAGAGTTCATGTAAAGATAGATAGAGTTCATGTAAAGATATATAGAGTTCATGTAAAGATAGATAGAGTTGATGTAAAGATAGATAGGGTTCATGTAAAGGTAGATAGAGTTCATGTAAAGGTAGATAGAAGATAGAGTTCATGTAAAGGTAGATAGAGTTCATGTAAAGGTAGATAGAGTTGATGTAAAGGTAAATAGAGTTCATGTAAAGATAGATAGAGTTCATGTAAAGGTAGATAGAGTTCCTGTAAAGATAGATAAAGTTCATGTAAAGGTAGATAGAGTTCATGTAAAGGTAGATAGAGTTCATGTAAAGATAGATAGAGTTCATGTAAAGATAGATAGATAGAGTTCATTTTAAGGTAGATAGAGTTCATGTAAAGGTAAATAGAGTTCATGTAAAGATAGATAGAGTTCATGTAAAGATAGATAGAGTTCATGTAAAGATAGATAGAGTTGGTGTAAAGGTAGATAGAGTTCATGTAAAGGTAGATAGAGTTCATGTAAAGGTAGATAGAGTTCATGTAAAGATAGATAGAGTTCATGTAAAGGTAGATAGAGTTGATGTAAAGATAGATAGAGATCATGTAAAGATAGATAGAGTTCAAGTAAAGGTAGATAGAGTTCATGTAAAGGTAGATAGAGTTCATGTTAAGGTAAATAGAGTTCATGTAAAAATAGATAGAGTGGATGTAAAGATAGATAGAGTTCATGTAAAGGTAGATAGAGTTCATGTAAAGATAGATAGAGTTCATGTAAAGGTAGATAGAGTTCATGTAAAGGTAAATAGAGTTCATGTAAAGATAGATAGAGTTCATGTAAAGATAGATAGAGTTGGTGTAAAGATAGATAGAGTTCGTGTAAAGGTAGATAGAGTTCATGTAAAGATAGATAGAGTTGATGTAAAGGTAGATAGAGTTCATGTAAAGATAGATAGAGTTGATGTAAAGGTAGATAGAGTTGATGTAAAGATAGATAGAGTTCATGTAAAGATAGATAGAGTTCATGTAAAGGTAAATAGAGTTCATGTAAAGATAGATAGAGTTGATGTAAAGGTAAATAGAGTTCATGTAAAGGTAGATAGAGTTCATGTAAAGATAGATAGAGTTCATAAAAAGATAGATAGAGTTCATGTAAAGATAGATAGAGTTCATGTAAAGATAGATAGAGTTCATGTAAACATAGATAGAGTTCATGTAAAGATAGATAGAGTTGATGTAAAGATAGATAGGGTTCATGTAAAGGTAGATAGAGTTCATGTAAAGGTAGATAGAAGATAGAGTTCATGTAAAGGTAGATAGAGTTCATGTAAAGGTAGATAGAGTTCATGTAAAGGTAAATAGAGTTCATGTAAAGATAGATAGAGTTCATGTAAAGGTAGATAGAGTTCCTGTAAAGATAGATAGAGTTCATGTAAAGGTAGATAGAGTTCATGTAAAGGTAGATAGAGTTCATGTAAAGATAGATAGAGTTCATGTAAAGATAGATAGATAGAGTTCATTTTAAGGTAGATAGAGTTCATGTAAAGGTAAATAGAGTTCATGTAAAGATAGATAGAGTTCATGTAACGATAGATAGAGTTGGTGTAAAGGTACATAGAGTCCATGTAAAGGTAGATAGAGTTCATGTAAAGGTAGATAGAGTTCATGTAAAGGTAAATAGAGTTCATGTAAAGATAGATAGAGTTCATGTAAAGATAGATATAGTTGATGTAAAGGTAGATACAGTTGATGTAAAGATAGATAGAGTTCATGTAAAGATAGATAGAGTTGGTGTAAAGGTAGATAGAGTTCATGTAAAGGTAGATAGAGTTCATGTAAAGGTAGATAGAGTTCATGTAAAGATAGATAGAGTTCATGTAAAGATAGATAGAGTTCATGTAAAGGTAGATAGAGTTCATGTAAAGATAGATAGAGTTCATGTAAAGGTAGATAGAGTTCATATAAAGGTAGTTAGAGTTCATGTAAAGATAGATAGAGTTCATGTAAAGGTAGATAGAGTTCATGTAAAGGTAGATAGAGTTCATGTAAAGGTAGATAAAAGATAGAGTTCATGTAAAGGTAGAGAGAGTTCATGTAAAGGTAGATAGAGTTGATGTATAGGTAAATAGAGTTCATGTAAAGATAGATAGAGTTCATGTAAAGGTAGATAGAGTTCATGTAAACATAGATAAAATTCATGTTAAGGTAAATACAGTTCATGTAAAGATAGATGGAGTTCATGTAAAGGTAGATAGAGTTCATGTAAAGGTAGATAGTGTTCATGTAAAGATAGATAGAGTTCATGTAAAGGTAAATAGAGTTCATGTAAAGGTAGATAGAGTTCATGTAAAGGTAGATAGAGTTCATGTAAAGGTAAATAGAGTTCATGTAAAGATAGATAGAGTTCATGTAAAGATAGATAGAGTTCATGTAAAGATAGATAGAATTCATGTTAAGGTAGATAAAGTTCATGTAAAGATAGATAGAGTTCATTTTAAGGTAAATAGAGTTCATGTAAAGGTAAATAGAGTTCATGTAAAGATAGATAGAGTTCATGTAAAGATAGATAGAGTTGGTGTAAAGGTAGATAGAGTCCATGTAAAGGTAGATAGAGTTCATGTAAAGGTAGATAGAGTTCATGTAAAGGTAAATAGAGTTCATGTAAAGATAGATAGAGTTCATGTAAAGATAGATATAGTTGATGTAAAGGTAGATACAGTTGATGTAAAGATAGATAGAGTTCATGTAAAGATAGATAGAGTTGGTGTAAAGGTAGATAGAGTTCATGTAAAGGTAGATAGAGTTCATGTAAAGGTAAATAGAGTTCATGTAAAAATAGATAGAGTTCATGTAAAGATAGATAGAGTTCATGTAAAGGTAGATAGATTTCATGTAAAGATAGATAGAGTTCATGTAAAGGTAGATAGAGTTCATATAAAGGTAGTTAGAGTTCATGTAAAGATAGATAGAGTTCATGTAGATGTAGATAGAGTTGATGTAAAGATAGATAGAGTTCATGTAAAGGTAGATAGAGTTCATCTAAAGGTAGATAGAAGATAGAGTTCATGTAAAGGTAGATAGAGTTCATGTAAAGGTAGATAGAGTTGATGTATAGGTAAATAGAGTTCATGTAAAGATAGATAGAGTTCATGTAAAGGTAGATAGAATTCATGTAAAGATAGATAAAATTCATGTAAAGGTAAATACAGTTCATGTGAAGATAGATGCAGTTCATGTAAAGATAGATAGAGTTGATGTAAAGGTAGATAGAGTTCATGTAAAGATAGATAGAGTTGATGTAAAGGTAGATAGAGTTGATGTAAAGATAGATAGAGTTCATGTAAAGATAGATAGAGTTCATGTAAAGGTAAATAGAGTTCATGTAAAGATAGATAGAGTTGATGTAAAGGTAAATAGAGTTCATGTAAAGGTAGATAGAGTTCATGTAAAGATAGATAGAGTTCATGAAAAGATAGATAGAGTTCATGTAAAGATAGATAGAGTTCATGTAAAGATAGATAGAGTTCATGTAAAGGTAGATAGAGTTGATGTAAAGATAGATAGAGTTCATGTAAAGATAGATAGAGTTGATGTAAAGGTAGATAGAGTTCATGTAAAGATAGATAGAGTTGATGTAAAGATAGATAGAGTTCATGTAAAGATAGATAGAGTTGATGTAAAGGTAGATAGAGTTGATGTAAAGGTAGATAGAGTTGATGTAAAGATAGATAGAGTTCATGTAAAGATAGATAGAGTTGATGTAAAGGTAGATAGAGTTCATGTAAAGGTAGATAGAGTTGATGTAAAGATAGATAGAGTTCATGTAAAGATAGATAGAGTTCATGTAAAGGTAGATAGAGTTGATGTAAAGATAGATAGAGTTCATGTAAAGATAGATAGAGTTGATGTAAAGGTAGATAGAGTTCATGTAAAGATAGATAGAGTTGATGTAAAGGTAAATAGAGTTCATGTAAAGGTAGATAGAGTTCATGTAAAGAAAGATAGAGTTCAAGTAAAGATAGATAGAGTTTATGTAAAGGTAGATAGAGTTCATGTAAAGATAGATAGAGTTGATGTAAAGGTAGATAGAGTTCATGTAAAGGTAGATAGAGTTCATGTAAAGATAGATAGAGTTCAAGTAAAGATAGATAGAGTTCATGTAAAGGTAGATAGAGTTCATGTAAAGATAGATAGAGTTGATGTAAAGGTAAATAGAGTTCATGTAAAGGTAGATAGAGTTCATGTAAAGATAGATAGAGTTCAAGTAAAGATAGATAGAGTTCATGTAAAGGTAGATAGAGTTGATGTAAAGATAGATAGAGTTCATGTAAAGATAGATAGAGTTCATGTAAAGGTAGATAGAGTTGATGTAAAGATAGATAGAGTTCATGTAAAGATAGATAGAGTTGATGTAAAGGTAGATAGAGTTCATGTAAAGATAGATAGAGTTGATGTAAAGATAGATAGAGTTCATGTAAAGATAGATAGAGTTGATGTAAAGGTAGATAGAGTTGATGTAAAGATAGATAGAGTTCATGTAAAGATAGATAGAGTTGATGTAAAGGTAGATAGAGTTGATGTAAAGATAGATAGAGTTCATGTAAAGATAGATAGAGTTGATGTAAAGGTAGATAGAGTTCATGTAAAGGTAGATAGAGTTGATGTAAAGATAGATAGAGTTCATGTAAAGATAGATAGAGTTCATGTAAAGGTAGATAGAGTTGATGTAAAGGTAGATAGAGTTGATGTAAAGATAGATAGAGTTCATGTAAAGATAGATAGAGTTCATGTAAAGGTAGATAGAGTTCATGTAAAGGTAGATAGAGTTGATGTAAAGATAGATAGAGTTCATGTAAAGATAGATAGAGTTCATGTAAAGGTAGATAGAGTTGATGTAAAGATAGATAGAGTTCATGTAAAGATAGATAGAGTTCATGTAAAGGTAGATAGAGTTGATGTAAAGATAGATAGAGTTCATGTAAAGATAGATAGAGTTCATGTAAAGATAGATAGAGTTCATGTAAAGATAGATAGAGTTCATGTAAAGGTAGATAGAGTTGATGTAAAGGTAGATAGAGTTGATGTAAAGATAGATAGAGTTCATGTAAAGATAGATAGAGTTCATGTAAAGGTAGATAGAGTTGATGTAAAGATAGATAGAGTTCATGTAAAGATAGATAGAGTTGATGTAAAGGTAGATAGAGTTCATGTAAAGGTAGATAGAGTTGATGTAAAGATAGATAGAGTTCATGTAAAGATAGATAGAGTTCATGTAAAGGTAGATAGAGTTGATGTAAAGATAGATAGAGTTCATGTAAAGATAGATAGAGTTGATGTAAAGGTAGATAGAGTTCATGTAAAGATAGATAGAGTTGATGTAAAGGTAAATAGAGTTCATGTAAAGGTAGATAGAGTTCATGTAAAGATAGATAGAGTTCAAGTAAAGATAGATAGAGTTCATGTAAAGGTAGATAGAGTTCATGTAAAGATAGATAGAGTTGATGTAAAGGTAAATAGAGTTCATGTAAAGATAGATAGAGTTCATGTAAAGATAGATAGAGTTCAAGTAAAGATAGATAGAGTTCATGTAAAGATAGATAGAGTTCATGTAAAGGTAGATAGAGTTCATGTAAAGATAGATTGAGTTCATGTAAAGATAGATAGAGTTGATGTAAAGATAGATAGGGTTCATGTAAAGGTAGATAGAGTTCATGTAAATGTAGATAGAAGATAGAGTTCATGTAAAGGTAGATAGAGTTCATGTAGAGGTAGATAGAGTTGATGTAAAGGTAAATAGAGTTCATGTAAAGATAGATAGATTTCATGTAAAGGTAGATAGAGTTCCTGTAAAGATAGATAGAGTTCATGTAAAGGTAGATAGAGTTCATGTAAAGGTAGATAGAGTTCATGTAAAGATAGATAGAGTTCATGTAAAGATAGATAGATAGAGTTCATTTTAAGGTAGATAGAGTTCATGTAAAGGTAAATAGAGTTCATGTAAAGATAGATAGAGTTCATGTAACGATAGATAGAGTTGGTGTAAAGGTAGATAGAGTCCATGTAAAGGTAGATAGAGTTCATGTAAAGGTAGATAGAGTTCATGTAAAGGTAAATAGAGTTCATGTAAAGATAGATAGAGTTCATGTAAAGATAGATATAGTTGATGTAAAGGTAGATACAGTTGATGTAAAGATAGATAGAGTTCATGTAAAGATAGATAGAATTGGTGTAAAGGTAGATAGAGTTTATGTAAAGGTAGATAGAGTTCATGTAAAGGTAAATAGAGTTCGTGTAAAGATAGATAGAGTTCATGTAAAGATAGATAGAGTTCATGTAAAGGTAGATAGAGTTCATGTAAAGATAGATAGAGTTCATGTAAAGGTAGATAGAGTTCATATAAAGGTAGTTAGAGTTCATGTAAAGATAGATAGAGTTCATGTAAAGGTAGATAGAGTTGATGTAAAGAAAGATAGAGTTCATGTAAAGGTAGATAGAGTTCATGTAAAGGTAGATAAAAGATAGAGTTCATGTAAAGGTAGATAGAGTTGATGTAAAGGTAGATAGAGTTGATGTATAGGTAAATAGAGTTCATGTAAAGATAGATAGAGTTCATGTAAAGGTAGATAGAGTTCATGTAAAGATAGATAAAATTCATGTTAAGGTAAATACAGTTCATGTAAAGATAGATGGAGTTCATGTAAAGGTAGATAGAGTTCATGTAAAGGTAGATAGAGTTCATGTAAAGATAGATAGAGTTCATGTAAAGGTAAATAGAGTTCATGTAAAGGTAGATAGAGTTCATGTAAAGGTAGATAGAGTTCATGTAAAGGTAAATAGAGTTCATGTAAAGATAGATAGAGTTCATGTAAAGATAGATAGAGTTCATGTAAAGATACATAGAATTCATGTAAAGGTTGATAAAGTTCATGTAAAGATAGATAGAGTTCATTTTAAGGTAAATAGAGTTCATGTAAAGGTAAATAGAGTTGGTGTAAAGGTAGATAGAGTTGATGTAAAGATAGATAGAGTTCATGTAAAGATAGATAGATAGAGTTCATTTTAAGGTAGATAGAGTTCATGTAAAGGTAAATAGAGTTCATGTAAAGATAGATAGAGTTCATGTAAAGATAGATAGAGTTCATGTAAAGATAGATAGAGTTCATGTAAAGATAGATAGAATTCATGTAAAGGTTGATAAAGTTCATGTAAAGATAGATAGAGTTCATTTTAAGGTAAATAGAGTTCATGTAAAGGTAAATAGAGTTGGTGTAAAGGTAGATAGAGTTCATGTAAAGATAGATAGAGTTCATGTAAAGATAGATAGATAGAGTTCATTTTAAGGTAGATAGAGTTCATGTAAAGGTAAATAGAGTTCATGTAAAGATAGATAGAGTTCATGTAAAGATAGATAGAGTTCATGTAAAGATAGACAGAGTTGGTGTAAAGGTAGATAGAGTTCATGTAAAGGTAGATAGAGTTCATGTAAAGGTAGATAGAGTTCATGTAAAGATAGATAGAGTTCATGTAAAGGTAGATAGAGTTGATGTAAAGATAGATAGAGATCATGTAAAGATAGATAGAGTTCAAGTGAAGGTAGATAGAGTTCATGTAAAGGTAGATAGAGTTCATGTTAAGGTAAATAGAGTTCATGTAAAAATAGATAGAGTTGATGTAAAGATAGATAGAGTTCATGTAAAGGTAGATAGAGTTCATGTAAAGATAGATAGAGTTCATGTAAAGGTAGATAGAGTTCATGTAAAGGTAAATAGAGTTCATGTAAAGATAGATAGAGTTCATGTAAAGATAGATAGAGTTCATTTTAAGGTAAATAGAGTTCATGTAAAGATAGATAGAGTTCATGTAAAGATAGATAGAGTTCATGTAAAGATAGATAGAGTTGGTGTAAAGGTAGATAGAGTCCATGTAAAGGTAGATAGAGTTCATGTAAAGGTAGATAGAGTTCATGTAAAGGTAAATAGAGTTCATGTAAAGATAGATAGAGTTCATGTAAAGATAGATATAGTTGATGTAAAGGTAGATACAGTTGATGTAAAGATAGATAGAGTTCATGTAAAGATAGATAGAGTTGGTGTAAAGGTAGATAGAGTTCATGTAAAGGTAGATAGAGTTCATGTAAAGGTAAATAGAGTTCATGTAAAAATAGATAGAGTTCATGTAAAGATAGATAGAGTTCATGTAAAGGTAGATAGATTTCATGTAAAGATAGATAGAGTTCATGTAAAGGTAGATAGAGTTCATATAAAGGTAGTTAGAGTTCATGTAAAGATAGATAGAGTTCATGTAGATGTAGATAGAGTTGATGTAAAGATAGGTAGAGTTCATGTAAAGGTAGATAGAGTTCATCTAAAGGTAGATAGAAGATAGAGTTCATGTAAAGGTAGATAGAGTTGATGTAAAGGTAGATAGAGTTGATGTATAGGTAAATAGAGTTCATGTAAAGATAGATAGAGTTCATGTAAAGGTAGATAGAGTTCATGTAAAGATAGATAGAGTTCATTTTAAGGTAAATAGAGTTCATGTAAAGATAGATAGAGTTCATGTAAAGATAGATAGAGTTCATGTAAAGATAGATAGAGTTGGTGTAAAGGTAGATAGAGTCCATGTAAAGGTAGATAGAGTTCATGTAAAGGTAGATAGAGTTCATGTAAAGGTAAATAGAGTTCATGTAAAGATAGATAGAGTTCATGTAAAGATAGATATAGTTGATGTAAAGGTAGATACAGTTGATGTAAAGATAGATAGAGTTCATGTAAAGATAGATAGAGTTGGTGTAAAGGTAGATAGAGTTCATGTAAAGGTAGATAGAGTTCATGTAAAGGTAAATAGAGTTCATGTAAAAATAGATAGAGTTCATGTAAAGATAGATAGAGTTCATGTAAAGGTAGATAGATTTCATGTAAAGATAGATAGAGTTCATGTAAAGGTAGATAGAGTTCATATAAAGGTAGTTAGAGTTCATGTAAAGATAGATAGAGTTCATGTAGATGTAGATAGAGTTGATGTAAAGATAGGTAGAGTTCATGTAAAGGTAGATAGAGTTCATCTAAAGGTAGATAGAAGATAGAGTTCATGTAAAGGTAGATAGAGTTGATGTAAAGGTAGATAGAGTTGATGTATAGGTAAATAGAGTTCATGTAAAGATAGATAGAGTTCATGTAAAGGTAGATAGAGTTCATGTAAAGATAGATAAAATTCATGTTAAGGTAAATACAGTTCATGTAAAGATAGATGGAGTTCATGTAAAGATAGATAGAGTTGATGTAAAGGTAGATAGAGTTCATGTAAAGATAGATAGAGTTGATGTAAAGGTAGATAGAGTTGATGTAAAGATAGATAGAGTTCATGTAAAGATAGATAGAGTTCATGTAAAGGTAAATAGAGTTCATGTAAAGATAGATAGAGTTGATGTAAAGGTAAATAGAGTTCATGTAAAGGTAGATAGAGTTCATGTAAAGGTAGATAGAGTTCATGAAAAGATAGATAGAGTTCATGTAAAGATAGATAGAGTTCATGTAAAGATAGATAGAGTTCATGTAAAGGTAGATAGAGTTGATGTAAAGATAGATAGAGTTCATGTAAAGATAGATAGAGTTGATGTAAAGATAGATAGAGTTCATGTAAAGATAGATAGAGTTCATGTAAAGGTAGATAGAGTTCATGTAAAGGTAGTTAGAGTTCATGTAAAGATAGATAGAGTTCATGTAAAGATAGATAGAGTTCATGTAAAGGTAGATAGAGTTCATGTAAAGGTAGATAGATTTGATGTAAAGATAGATAGAGTTCATGTAAAGGTAGATAGAGTTCATGTAAAGATAGATAGAGTTCATGTAAAGGTAGATACAGTTCATGTAAAGGTAAATAGAGTTCATGTAAAGATAGATAGAGTTCATGTAAAGATAGATAGAGTTCATGTAAACATAGATAGAGTTCATGTAAAGGTAGATAGAGTTCATGTAAAGATAGATAGAGTTCATGTAAAGGTAGATAGAGTTCATGTAAAGATAGATAGAGTTCATGTAAAGATAGATAGAGTTGATGTAAAGGTAGATAGAGTTCATGTAAAGGCAGATAAAGTTCATGTAAAGATAGATAGAGTTCATGTAAAGATAGATAGAGTTCATGTAAAGGTAAATTGTGTTCATGTAAAGGTAGATAGAGTTCATGTAAAGGTAGATAGAGTTCATGTAAAGATAGATAGAGTTCATGTTAAGATAGATAGAGTTCATGTAAAGGTAGATAGAGTTCATGTAAAGATAGATAGAGTTCATGTAAAGGTAGATAGAGTTGATGTAAAGATAGATAGAGTTCATGTAAAGATAGATAGAGTTGATGTAAAGGTAGATAGAGTTCATGTAAAGATAGATAGAGTTCATGTAAAGATAGATAGAGTTCATGTAAAGATAGATAGAGTTCATGTAAAGGTAGATAGAGTTGATGTAAAGATAGATAGAGTTGATGTAAAGATAGATAGAGTTCATTTAAAGGTAGATAGAGTTGATGTAAAGATAGATAGAGTTCATGTAAAGGTAGATAGAGTTCATGTAAAGGTAAATTGTGTTCATGTAAAGGTAGGTAGAGTTCATGTAAAGGTAAATTGTGTTCATATAAAGGTAGATAGAGTTCATTTAAAGGTTTCTTCACTTCTATCTGTCTAGATTTAAAGCCTACTTAGTGAGATATCGCTGGCTGAAGGTCGATAGTTTTCTCCGGTAAGTCCGGTTTAATCTACCACCCCAAAACTTACTTCTTCGATACAATTGTATAAATTTTGAATAGGGCGTAAAACATTACTCTTAAGTTAATATTTACTATAGGGTAAATGTCTAAAGAAGTTCGTAACTTAATTAAATTTACATAGCAACAGGCAACGCGGCAAAAACACAGATCAGAGAGATACCAAATATTACATTTTAGAATGGACTTTTACCAAAACAAAAACGTAAACAGCAGCAGATTGTGCAGATGCAACTTCAAGATCTCGCCTTGACGTCATAGATAACCAATGCAAATGCTGCTTCAAGATCTTGTCGTGACGTCATACATAACCAAAGTACGCTTGACTGGTACATTCTTTTTGTTTTAGGTTCTATGATTACATGTACGGATACCAATCAATTTACACAACCGATAAATGATCTATCGACAAATTCCTATGTTTATTGCAAGCGACTAACATTAATTATTCAATTATCACGAAACATTACGCATTTCTCTCAAGCAATGTAGGTAAACTGGTGTCGTAATTGACTTTAGAGCGCTTTTAACGTTATAAAATGTCCGCACAAAAATGGAATGCAATTATGTGGAAAATGGTCATAGTCTTTGCTGATTAAGATCAAAGTTAAATTATATTGTCTCTGCATTACAGAAGTTAATATATGTCTTTGGTTACATAAGAAACATTTTCAAAAAATTACATTAATATTGGAATCGGTCATTGTAAATTCCTGACTTTAGAAAAACATTTGTTATAAACATAAAATGTGATGACGTAATAATTTTTCAAATTAGTCCTAAACATTTCTCATTTTCCAAGTTTTAAATAAAAGCCTTAAAACAAATCAAAAGAAGTTTAAGAAACTTTTATTCGAATTGTACCAGCGTCAGTCACAATACTTATATTAAAAAATTTACCATGTACATGACTTTTTTAAAATGTTTATTTGTACTTATGATTTACTGCTGGTAATTAAGTTTAGTGGGCAAGCATTCATTAGTGCTTCAATTGATAATTATGCAGGTACCTGTCCAAAGTTTGGAGTTGTATATTCAGTCGCCTTTATATCTGATTGTTCTTTCTTGTTTTGATTTGTTTGACCTTTTTTAGCATTTTTCTGTGTTGTGTCATCTTCTTTGTTGCGTTTACATTTGCAAGGTGCGTGTTTTGATGTTATATATGTCCCTCTTCTATTTATAGTTATCGGTCTTATTGACTGTTATCTTAAGTTTAATTGAGTTGAGTAATGGTGTTTAACGTCCCAGGCAAGGATATTTCACTTATATCTAGACGTCGCCAGCTATAGGCGAAAGTGCAGAAATTTTGCCTGTGCGTTGCGCTGATGGCATTATACAGCAGGGTTCTTTATCGTGCCACGCCTACCATCACAGAGGATCTCGTTTATTTAAAGTTCCCGTTCGAAAGAACCTTGACTTTCATTTCGTAATGCCGAGTGCTTGGCGAAAGAACAGTCACTACCCATTTTCAAGTCTTGGGTCAGACCCGGCCGGGGTTAGAACCCACGACAATCCATTTACGGAGCGAACACTCTACCAACTGAACTACCGCAGCGGTTATCTTTAGTTTTATTTGTTTTATACAAAATAATCCTACAAATGTGTGTCAAAGAACTAAAACCGAGTTAACAAAATTTCAAAGAATTCATCAGTCATCTTAAAGTTTTCCAAACCGATATTATCGAACACTGTTATAGGGATAGCTTGTATGATTTATTAAAATCAGTGTCAGGAAATGCCAATTAAGATTTATTTTTGTTGATTTCTAATAAATTCTGACAGATGTCTCGGATATTTATCCCCGATTAAGTCATTTATGTTCGTTTTATGTGACACACATCAAACAGGCTTAAGGTAATTTTCATCCCAGATTACAGACAATTCAAAGAAAGCCCAGATATAAATGCCGTATTGCAATAAGCGACGTTATCTGCTTTGTTTTGTGTTGTTGACGTTATAATATTCTTTTGATTTCATAGAACTTTTTGTAGGTATTTTTTGTCTTTGATGATGGTTATAGCGATTAATATTTCTATCTTTTACGTAATTCAAAAAGTCCCTGGAGTAAAATATTAGAATGCAAAAGAGAAATTTATTACTTGTGAAGATTAGATAAAAATTTCAGACATTATTATCAAGTGTTGAGAAATAATGATCTAATTCTACATAACACAGAACTCCTAAAATCTCTTAGATTAATATGGGACCTGGGTAAAGCGCCATCTTACGGATTACAGCGCCTCTTACTACATAGGTTTAATCAAATCAAATCAATCCAATCACTTCCGAAATGTCATTTTGATTCCAGATCTAATGATTTTTTTTTTTTTTTTTTTTTTTTTTTTTTTTTTTTTTTTGGGGGGGGGGGGGGGGCATTCCAGTTTTTTCTATTCTGAAAATAATTGAAATAAATTCAGTGGAATGTAATGTAACGTGCAATATAACATTCTTCCACAAAGCATGATTCTTTTTAGTTTTTAGATAATGTACAATAAATTTGAACGTTGCAATACGACAAAATATAAATGTCTAATGAATCTTAATTTATAAGGTAGCACGTTCAATTGTTGATTTTTTTTGTTTCGTTAGTTAATCTTAGTTATCATTAATATTGATTTTTTCAGTTATATGGAAATTCTCTCTAAATTAAGCTTGATTGCAGTTGGTTAATAATTGTAACCAGAAAAATCGTAAGATGTTAAGCATCATTCTTTATAATGGAATTCTATCAGATAAATATGGAAGTATATTAATTATCAAGATTGTATAATAAAGATATATCGATGATATCATATCCAATCGGAAAGTTTTTTGGGTGTCTTTAATTTTATATATAAATTCAATTATTGCTTCAACATCATAGATAAGTAAAGCAAAATAAAAATTCTAAATCCTATGAGCCATGTTTTGTTTATTTTTGTCTAGTTTTACATTTAAGCACGTGTTGTTGGTGGGATTGAAATGCTTTGATTTGATAAAATCAAAAGAAAATAAAAGTCTCCAAAATGACCATGGCAGATTATTTTAAAAATATTTATAAAACAATTATTTTCGCAGGTTTAATTGATGATGTTCATTTAGTCATTCACGGCGAATACTTGATCATTTATTAAAATCTTTTGATCTCAAGATTGGTTCAATTAATATATTCAACATAAAGAGGATAAGATTCTTTACAAGCGTAGTTTTCAAATAATTTTTAAAAAATTAAAAATATTAAAATAAAATCTCAATAAAAATTTAAAGACTAATTACACTACAAAAAATAAATAAATAAATAAATAAATAAATAAATAAATAAAAATAAATTAAAACAAAAAAATATGTTGCCATCACAACATCATACCTCTTCTTCTCCATATGTAAAGTTAACATCTTTGTCCTTGGCCCTATTTTTAACTTCCTCCGAGAAGTTCCGATATTCGTCACTCGTGGGTTTACGTAAGGTAACCGTCATTAAGGATTCGTAAGCTTTCCTGGCTTTAGCATTCTTCTCGTCTTCGCCCTTCCTATACCATGGTCTTTCGCTATCATTTTTACTAAAAATAAAAAAAATCTTTTATTTCAAGGTCAATAGGATAAATAGCATACGGGTATTTTTGTTAAAAATATTCTCCATATTTATGGTTATTAAGAAATAGAACGTCATGTGTATATCTGTATGTGGATTTAAAAAACTGGCGAAAGTCCTCTCTCAAGATTTAACACGTTATTGCAATAATCCTGAATTAAGTGAATAAAGAAGCAGATCAGAAAGAATTGATGCACGATTTGTGCCCATTGGTATACCGATTAATTGTTGAAAGTTTGCGTAAAAAATCAAAAGTTTTTTTTTTATATACTTTTTACAGGAGATGAGGTAATAAAAACAAGACGTTCAAGTAATTCTTTCGGATAATTAAGAATCAACATTTAGTTAATGCAAGACGTTAAAAGATTTTTTTCTGAATATGTCTGAAGACAATCTTTTCACAACTGTCAAAATTTGTTTTAGAATTACTGATAATGATGATAATGATTCGGTATTACATTAAGAAGAACCTGCTCAACAATCCATACATGTACAAGGAAAGATATATATATATATATATATATATATATATATATATATATATATATATATATATATATATATATATATATCTTTCCTTGTATGGATTGTTGTGAAGTTTTGGAATCCAATACAAGTAAGGAAGACCAAATTGTTTTAGATCGAATCTGAAAGCCTCAAGAGCCCTCTTATGATAGGAATGAACTTCATTTTTAGTAAAATTAGTTTTGGTAATATGCATATAGTATTCCCCGATATATTATTCAAACCAAGTTCTTTAATAAGACATTCAACGTAGAATCTCATACAGATGAGAATAATGTTGGAAGGTTTATCAGCAAGAACAACATTATATTTGTTATATATATCCATGAGGGTCACAACAATATCAAGGTCACTGAGCAAAGAGGACGGTTTTTAAACACACCGTACATAAGATAAGTGTGTTCACGTTAACTGCCCTTCGGAGTCCCTCTTCAAATAGTAATATCGTGGTCAATCGCACTTTTATGATCAAGTGATGTTGACAATGTTTAACCAGATTTCATCGAGCAAATGTTGGTTATTTTTAAACGGTCCAAATCGATTCTAAAGTACAATTCTGTGTAATTTGTCTTAAGAAACAATAAAAATGACCAATAAAGAGATTTTTACATCGTAAATATAAACACTGGACACGTATTTATTGCAATGTTTAGCTGATCTATTCATTTAGATGGACATCCTGATTGAAAAGAAACCCTAACAATCAGTGTAATCGGTTTATAGTCAAACTTATAACAAATAAAAACACTTAAAATAGTATAAAACAACCACGCGTTTAGAACACAATTATTAAACTTCAAAACACTCTGAACGTTTTCTAGAACCGGAAGTCCATAGCTTACGGCTCTACAGGCTTTGTAACCCGCATATACAGTCGTTAAGTTGTTTAATAATTTAGCTTTTTTTTTCTCTGCGGATTTTGTAAGATGTGTGTATAATTAGTTTCTATACATGCCACATGGGGTTAATTGAGCTTTATATCATACAAACATATAACACTTTAAAATATATCTGCTTTTGATTTAAGAGACATAAACACTTCGTTTTGACTTAAGTGGCTTTCGAGAATTCTCGACCTTTAAGTACACAAAACAGCAGTTCTATTCTGTTTTTTCTTTGTCTACTATTTGTCAGTTTTCTTAAACCCCAGACAATAAATCTGTGTAATTTCCTATCAACATCTAAATTCGCCAGGGAAACAGATAAAAGCTTTACTTATCTAAGTGTGTTTGGAAACGCTAAATCGGATCTCAATTTTTAAAAGTAGATCTTTTTAAATGCAATGCTTATGTATTTTTTAATCATTAAATAATTGATTTTAGCGCATCAATGTTTTTTTCTTCAATCCTTTTCTTTGTCTTGCAAAACGCTTTGGATAATGTATATGTTTATATATATATATATATATATATATATATATATATATATATATATATATATATATATACATGTATATATATATATATATATATATATGTGTGTGTGTGTGTGTGTGTGTGTGTGTGTGTGTGTGTGTGTGTGCTTACTTCTATACTGTTAAGATAAGGTTTGGGCATAAGTTATATTTATGTTTGTGATCTAGGGGTTGTCTAGTTGCTTACTATGGACAGTGCTAATTTTTATACATAAACTTTAATCAACGGATATTGGTGGTAGCGATGGTTAGGCTTTGTTAATCGCATTTAGAACCTTCCTTATCTAAATTTAATAATGATAGCTTTGTAATACCATAGTGTGTTGGTTTTTGTGATCAATAAGTTCTCAATACAGCATCACTTTGGTCAAGTTTAAAGCCAATCAGCATCACAGTCGGATAAAAGTTGATATGACCCTATTTTAACGTGAGAGTAATGCAAAATGTGAGAAAATAAACATCGGAACAATTTGTATTGTATGAAATTTATCGGTTAACTTTAATACGTTTTTGTTTAGTTGCAAGTAAATAAATAAATAAATAAATAAATAAATAAATAAATAAATAAATAAATTAATTAATTAATTAATTAATAAACTGTTATCTTAAACACCCAAATCTTGCGCATGTATATAAATTCCTTTTTTTAGAGAGAAAAAGGTAATTTTAACTGGAAAACGAAAGAGCCAAGAAAAACGACACAATACAATTACAGTTTATAAAAAAACCAGACAAAACAAACTAAATTTAAACTTCCAACAATTAAATGACAAATGTTTTCATAAAGAAAACCATGGGAACCACTGGTTATAAAAATGTCCGCTTCCGACAACAGAGCAAAGGCTCAAAGTGTATTGTTATAGTAACATTTTAGTGCCTACATCTCAAAATACTTTCTAGTTGACTTCATAATAAAAAAAGTTCTTCTGTCTTGCAAAATTAATCTTGCCCCAGTTTCGTAATTATTCATTCACTAAAGTTTTTTTAAACTTACATCTGATCAAATTTTGGCAATCTTATTTGCAACTATTTTTGAAATAACTAAACACTAATTTAAAAAAAATCATATCATTCCAAAAATGACAGGAAAAAATCTTGAATATCGTTGACAAAATTATAAATATTTAATATATGCCAGACTTAAATTAAGGAAAATTCAAATTCAGAATTTAAAATGAAAGTAAACTTGTGGATATATCTCAGACAGTAGAGTTTTCTATGCAAACATTCCTTTACGCTCTTTAACGGTTTTTTTTTTAAATCAGACAGCTTACACGTCAAGAATGTCAAAGATAACAAGCATCGATCAACTTTTGTTCCCTACTGCTTAGTTGCGCTTTAAAAAACATCGCTTTATAATCACAAAGGAAATGATTAAGGTCTTCACACGCAATCTTTCAAATCTTAAAACCGCGAAATCTTTTAATCAAAGAAAGCAACACAGTTTTGGTATGAAAATTCAGATAAACAGATGGAATATCTAATTATTTTGCCCACTAATTGATATTGATTGGTCCATAATCATTAAACCCACATCAAATTTACCTCAATAACGAGAAAAAAAAAACATCAGCCAAGCCTGATAATTGTTTTATTTTGACATTTGATAGGTTATCAGATTGCGTTACAGGAGCAGCAGCGACTTCCGGAAAATAGAGATGAATGCTGTAATACAATGTACTAAAGCTAATACACTTAATTATAACGATTATAACGACGGTAGCGACCTTGATTGGAGAATCTTTATAACACACACACACACACACAACACACACACACACACACACACACACACACACACACACACACACACACACTCTGGGCCCTCGGTTGCTGAGTGACTTAAAAATAATCATTAGTTTCTCTCTGAAATAAATCAAAGCTAATACGAGTAATCATCTTGCTAATTGCTCTTAAATTAACGTAAAAATGTAACAAAATGTATTTTAAATTTGACTTGAATTATTCCCTTGGAAAATGTAACAAAACTTGAGCTCTGAATCTTAACTTTAAATATGCCTATTGTTTTACTAAGAATGACAAACAAACCAAGAAATTTTTGACTTCTTAACTGCTGAATCATGTTTTGTAGAAAACAGTCAAACCTGTCTATAAAGGCCAACTCTTTATAAGGGTCACCTGCTTATCAAGGCCAACAAAATTCTATCCCAGTTGCACTTTATTTAAATTTTTTGAACTTGTATATAAAAGCCATTTTACTTATTCCCTTCAGTGGTCTTTATAGACAGGTTTGACTGTATACTGTTAGTATCTTAGGCAGAAGTCAAAAGGTTTAACATTGTGAATCACATAGAAGGTTTCATTTTTTTCGTCAGTTTTTTCGCCCATATGTCGGTGTTTTTCTTTGGTCACTCCGGTTTCTCCCCCAATCCCTGAACTGACAGCTTGGATATATATGCTAGAATCTTGACTGGGTCGAAAAATAAAATTTTGTAATCAATATGTATAAGGCATGCGCCTTATATATTTGTTTATCATAAACCTCGTCTACCACCTGCTGTTGGCTTGAGAGAATATAGTGAATTAAATTGTAAAACTCCATTTATCGAATTCAATCAATAAAGACAGAAGAATTATGTTTTTTTTTTATTTGGCTACCAAATATCTGTGCACACTTATTCTGTTCATTTAGTTACTTTCAATAAATAAATAAATAAATAAATAAATAAATAATAAATAAATAAATAAATAAATAAATAAATAAATAAATAAATAAAATATATAAATAAACATATCGTGGTAGAAACTTAGCAGGAAATTTATAAATTCCATTTCTAAAGCACACCGAACATTACGTCATCCTTAGATTATAGATAAATTAATCTTGATGCACTGTCAAACATCGCTGACCCACAAAAAGACTTATTCCAAAAATATCATTTTAATTTAACTTCAGACTGATCTTGATTGAAGTAACATACACTAAACGAAATCTCAAATGTATATTTATTTCATTCACAAATACAAATAACGTATGGAACGTTTGTGACAGAAAAATCATGCAAGTTGGAGAATAAATAATAAGTTGTTGTCATGGATAATTTTTATGTGAAGATTTATATCTTATTATTACACAATGATGTATGTAATTATCAGCACGTGCACAAATTCATTAGCATGTATAAAACTCGAAAACTCGAAAGGCGATTATTGATAAGAATCTTTTTATGGAAATGAGCCATGTTGCCTGATGTTTTCTGCCGGATGGTTTACGAATTTAAAAGCGATCCATCGGGTAAATAATAAAACATACACACACGAACCACAGCGGGGAATACCTGATGAGCACTTGCTTTATACCTACAAAAAGACTTCAAAGAAACGTTAAACTATAACGAAAGATTGTGATGGGACATGTTTAAGGGATAAACGAAAAACCGTCTGTCAACACTGGTGGATTGAGTAGCTTTCTAATGCTTCCTCATTAAATTTTTTGAACTTTTGTAAAGGTGCAGAATTCTAGTAAACGCAACATTTCAATCGAGAATACTTCTTATTATTTAGTTGTCAATCTCTTTGAAAACGGAACATTGCAATCGAGCATAATTTTAATGGTATAGTTGTCAATCACTTTGACCAATCTGTGTAAATGATTTTAGATGCAATGATATGTTAACAAGATCAGGGATTTACGAAAAAACATAACACTGCTACATCTTGATGTTCCATATTATTAGATCAACAATTTAGGTCAATATAATAATAATAATAATAATAATAATAATAATAGTAGTAGTAGTAGTAGTAGTAGTAGTAGTAGTAATAGTAGAAGTAGTCGGTATAGGAGATGTGCTGAGTGTAGTTGTAAAGATAAGAACAGCAGTGAGACGTTTGGGAGAATAGTAATAGTAGAAGTAGTCGGTATAGGAGATGTACCGAGTGTAGTTGTAAAGAGAAGAAGAACAGCAGTGAGACGTTTGGGAGAATAGTAATAGTAGAAGTAGTCGGTATAGGAGATGTGCTGAGTGTAGTTGTAAAGATAAGAAGAACAGCAGTGAGACGTTTGGGAGAATAGTAATAGTAGAAGTAGTCGGTATAGGAGATGTGCTGAGTGTAGTTGTAAAGATAAGAAGAACAGCAGTGAGACGTTTGGGAGAATAGTAATAGTAGAAGTAGTCGGTATAGGAGATGTGCTGAGTGTAGTTGGAAAGATAAGAAGAACAGCAGTGAGACGTTTGGGAGAACAGTAATAGTAGAAGTAGTCGGTATAGGAGATGTGCTGAGTGTAGTTGTAAAGATAAGAAGAACAGCAGTGAGACGTTTTGGAGAATAGTAATAGTAGAAGTAGTCGGTATAGGAGATGTGCTGAGTGTAGTTGGAAAGATAAGAACAGCAGTGAGACGTTTGGGAGAATAGTAATAGTACAAGTAGTCGGTATAGGAGATGTGCTGAGTGTAGTTGGAAAGATAAGAACAGCAGTGAGACGTTTGGGAGAATAGTAATAGTAGAAGTAGTCGGTATAGGAGATGTGCTGAGTGTAGTTGTAAAAATAAGAAGAACAGCAGTTAGACGTTTGGGAGAATAGTAATAGTACAAGTAGTCGGTATAGGAGATGTGCTGAGTGTAGTTGTAAAGAGAAGAAGAACAGCAGTGAGACGTTTGGGAGAATAGTAATAGTAGAAGTAGTCGGTATAGGAGATGTGCTGAGTGTAGTTGTAAAGAGAAGAAGAACAGCAGTGAGACGTTTGGGAGAATAGTAATAGTAGAAGTAGTCGGTATAGGAGATGTGCTGAGTGTAGTTGTAAAGATAAGAAGAACAGCAGTTAGACGTTTGGGAGAATAGTAATAGTACAAGTAGTCGGTATAGGAGATGTGCTGAGTGTAGTTGTAAAGAGAAGAAGAACAGCAGTGAGACGTTTGGGAGAATAGTAATAGTAGAAGTAGTCGGTATAGGAGATGTGCTGAGTGTAGTTGTAAAGAGAAGAAGAACAGCAGTGAGACGTTTGGGAGAATAGTAATAGTAGAAGTAGTCGGTATAGGAGATGTGCTGAGTGTAGTTGGAAAGATAAGAACAGCAGTGAGACGTTTGGGAGAATAGTAATAGTAGAAGTTGTCGGTATAAGAGATGTGCTGAGTGTAGTTGTAAAGATAAGAAGAACAGCAGTGAGACGTTTGGGAGAATAGTAATAGTAGAAGTAGTCGGTATAGGAGATGTGCTGAGTGTAGTTGGAAAGATAAGAAGAACAGCAGTGAGACGTTTGGGAGAATAGTAATAGTAGAAGTAGTCGGTATAGGAGATGTGCTGAGTGTAGTTGGAAAGATAAGAACAGCAGTGAGACGTTTGGGAGAATAGAAATAGTACAAGTAGTCGGTATAGGAGATGTGCTGAGTGTAGTTGGAAAGATAAGAACAGCAGTGAGACGTTTGGGAGAATAGTAATAGTAGAAGTAGTCGGTATAGGAGATGTGCTGAGTGTAGTTGGAAAGATAAGAAGAACAGCAGTGAGACGTTTGGGAGAATAGTAATAGTAGAAGTAGTCGGTATAGGAGATGTGCTGAGTGTAGTTGGAAAGATAAGAAGAACAGCAGTGAGACGTTTGGGAGAATAGTAATAGTAGAAGTAGTCGGTATAGGAGATGTGCTGAGTGTAGTTGTAAAGAGAAGAAAAACAGCAGTGAGACGTTTGGGAGAATAGTAATAGTAGAAGTAGTCGGTATAGGAGATGTGCTGAGTGTAGTTGTAAAGATAAGAAGAACAGCAGTGAGACATATGGGAGAATAGTAATAGTAGAAGTAGTCGGTATAGGAGATGTGCTGAGTGTAGTTGGAAAGATAAGAAGAACAGCAGTGAGACGTTTGGGAGAATAGTAATAGTAGAAGTAATCGGTATAGGAGATGTGTTGAGTTTAGTTGGAAAGATAAGAACAGCAGTGAGACGTTTGGGAGAATAGTAATAGTAGAAGTAGTCGGTATAGGAGATGTGCTGAGTGTAGTTGCAAAGATAAGAAGAACAGCAGTGAGACGTTTGGGAGAATAGTAATAGTAGAAGTAGTCGGTATAGGAGATGTGCTGAGTGTAGTTGGAAAGATAGGAAGAACAGCAGTGAGACGTTTGGGAGAATAGTAATAGTAGAAGTAGTCGGTATAGGAGATGTGCTGAGTGTAGTTGGAAAGATAAGAAGAACAGGAGTGAGACGTTTGGGAGAATAGTAATAGTAGAAGTAGTCGGTATAGGAAATGTGCTGAGTGTAGTTGTAAAGAGAAGAAGAACAGCAGTGAGACGTTTGGGAGAATAGTAATAGTAGAAGTAGTCGGTATAGGAGATGTGCTGAGTGTAGTTGTAAAGAGAAGAAGAACAGCAGTGAGACGTTTGGGAGAACAGTAATAGTAGAAGTAGTCGGTATAGGAGATGTACTGAGTGTAGTTGTAAAGATAAGAAGAACAGCAGTGAGACATATGGGAGAATAGTAATAGTAGAAGTAGTCGGTATAGGAGATGTGCTGAGTGTAGTTGGAAAGATAAGAAGAACAGCAGTGAGACGTTTGGGAGAATAGTTATAGTAGAAGTATTCGGTATAGGAGATGTGCTGAGTGTAGTTGTAAAGAGAAGAAGAACAGCAGTGAGACGTTTGGGAGAATAGTAATAGTAGAAGTAGTCGGTATAGGAGATGTGCTGAGTGTAGTTGTAAAGAGAAGAAGAACAGCAGTGAGACGTTTGGGAGAATAGTAATAGTAGAAGTAGTCGGTATAGGAGATGTGCTGAGTGTAGTTGGAAAGATAAGAACAGCAGTGAGACGTTTGGGAGAATAGTAATAGTAGAAGTAGTCGGTATAGGAGATGTGCTGAGTGTAGTTGGAAAGATAAGAACAGCAGTGAGACGTTTGGGAGAATAGTAATAGTAGAAGTAGTCGGTATAGGAGATGTGCTGAGTGTAGTTGTAAAGATAAGAAGAACAGCAGTGAGACGTTTGGGAGAATAGTAATAGTAGAAGTAGTCGGTATAGGAGATGTGCTGAGTGTAGTTGGAAAGATAAGAACAGCAGTGAGACGTTTGGGAGAATAGTAATAGTAGAAGTAGTCGGTATAGGAGATGTGCTGAGTGTAGTTGGAAAGATAAGAACAGCAGTGAGACGTTTGGGAGAATAGTAATAGTAGAAGTAGTCGGTATAGGAGATGTGCTGAGTGTAGTTGTAAAGATAAGAAGAACAGCAAGTGAGACGTTTGGGAGAATAGTAATAGTAGAAGTAGTCGGTATAGGAGATGTGCTGAGTGTAGTTGTAAAGATAAGAAGAACAGCAGTGAGACGTTTGGGAGAATAGTAATAGTAGAAGTAGTCGGTATAGGAGATGTGCTGAGTGTAGTTGTAAAGATAAGAAGAACAGCAGTGAGACGTTTGGGAGAATAGTAATAGTAGAAGTAGTCGGTATAGGAGATGTGCTGAGTGTAGTTGTAAAGATAAGAAGAACAGCAGTGAGACGTTTGGGAGAATAGTAATAGTAGAAGTAGTCGGTATAGGAGATGTGCTGAGTGTAGTTGTAAAGATAAGAACAGCAGTGAGACGTTTGGGAGAATAGTAATAGTAGAAGTAGTCGGTATAGGAGATGTGCTGAGTGTAGTTGTAAAGATAAGAAGAACAGCAGTGAGACGTTTGGGAGAATAGTAATAGTAGAAGTAGTCGGTATAGGAGATGTGCTGAGTGTAGTTGTAAAGATAAGAAGAACAGCAGTGAGACGTTTGGGAGAATAGTAATAGTAGAAGTAGTCGGTATAGGAGATGTGCTGAGTGTAGTTGGAAAGATAAGAACAGCAGTGAGACGTTTGGGAGAATAGTAATAGTACAAGTAGTCGGTATAGGAGATGTGCTGAGTGTAGTTGGAAAGATAAGAACAGCAGGTAGACGTTTGGGAGAATAGTAATAGTAGAAGTAGTCGGTATAGGAGATGTGCTGAGTGTAGTTGGAAAGATAAGAACAGCAGTGAGACGTTTGGGAGAATAGTAATAGTAGAAGTAGTCGGTATAGGAGATGTGCTGAGTGTAGTTGGAAAGATAAGAAGAGCAGTGAGACGTTTGGGAGAATAATAATAGTAGAAGTAGTCGGTATAAGAGATGTGCTGAGTGTAGTTGGAAAGATAAGAAGAGCAGTGAGACGTTTGGGAGAATAGTAATAGTAGAAGTAGTCGGTATAGGAGATGTGCTGAGTGTAGTTGGAAAGATAAGAAGAGCAGTGAGACGTTTGGGAGAATAGTAATAGTAGAAGTAGTCGGTATAGGAGATGTGCTGAGTGTAGTTGGAAAGATAAGAAGAGCAGTGAGACGTTTGGGAGAATAGTATAGTAGAAGTAGTCGGTATAGGAGATATGCTGAGTGTAGTTGTAAAGATAAGAAGAACAGCAGTGAGACGTTTGGGAGAATAGTAATAGTAGAAGTAGTCGGTATAGGAGATGTGCTGAGTGTAGTTGTAAAGATAAGAAGAACAGCAGTGAGACGTTTGGGAGAATAGTAATAGTAGAAGTAGTCGGTATAGGAGATGTGCTGAGTGTAGTTGGAAAGATAAGAAGAGCAGTGAGACGTTTGGGAGAATAGTAATAGTAGAAGTAGTCGGTATAGGAGATGTACCTGAGTGTAGTTGGAAAGATAAGAAGAACAGCAGTGAGACGTTTGGGAGAATAGTAATAGTAGAAGTAGTCGGTATAGGAGATGTGCTGAGTGTAGTTGGAAAGATAAGAAGAACAGCAGTGAGACGTTTGGGAGAATAGTAATAGTAGAAGTAGTCGGTATAGGAGATGTGCTGAGTGTAGTTGTAAAGATAAGAAGAACAGCAGTGAGACGTTTGGGAGAATAGTAATAGTAGAAGTAGTCGGTATAGGAGATGTGCTGAGTGTAGTTGGAAAGATAAGAAGAACAGCAGTGAGACGTTTGGGAGAATAGTAATAGTAGAAGTAGTCGGTATAGGAGATGTGCTGAGTGTAGTTGTAAAGATAAGAAGAACAGCAGTGAGACGTTTTGGGAGAATAGTAATAGTAGAAGTAGTCGGTATAGGAGATGTGCTGAGTGTAGTTGGAAAGATAAGAAGAACAGCAGTGAGACGTTTGGGAGAATAGTAATAGTAGAAGTAGTCGGTATAGGAGATGTACCGAGTGTAGTTGTAAAGATAAGAAGAACAGCAGTGAGACGTTTGGGAGAATAGTAATAGTAGAAGTAGTCGGTATAGGAGATGTACCGAGTGTAGTTGTAAAATAAGAAGAACAGCAGTGAGACGTTTGGGAGAATAGTAATAGTAGAAGTAGTCGGTATAGGAGATGTGCTGAGTGTAGTTGTAAAGATAAGAAGAACAGCAGTGAGACGTTTGGGAGAATAGTAATAGTAGAAGTAGTCGGTATAGGAGATGTACCGAGTGTAGTTGTAAAATAAGAAGAACAGCAGTGAGACGTTTGGGAGAATAGTAATAGTAGAAGTAGTCGGTATAGGAGATGTGCTGAGTGTAGTTGTAAAGATAAGAAGAACAGCAGTGAGACGTTTGGGAGAATAGTAATAGTAGAAGTAGTCGGTATAGGAGATGTACCGAGTGTAGTTGTAAAATAAGAAGAACAGCAGTGAGACGTTTGGGAGAATAGTAATAGTAGAAGTAGTCGGTATAGGAGATGTGCTGAGTGTAGTTGTAAAGATAAGAAGAACAGCAGTGAGACGTTTGGGAGAATAGTAATAGTAGAAGTAGTCGGTATAGGAGATGTACCGAGTGTAGTTGTAAAATAAGAAGAACAGCAGTGAGACGTTTGGGAGAATAGTAATAGTAGAAGTAGTCGGTATAGGAGACGTGCCGAGTGTAGTTGTAAAGATAAGAAGAACAGCAGTGAGACGTTTGGGAGAAGCTGCAGAAAAAGTATCATGTTGTTTGTGATGCGCGCGTGAAAATGTTAGCTGGAAGTTTGGAAATGACGAGCAGTGATTTGGCCATCACTGCTGACCTGTCAACTAGAGGATGTCATGATAGTAAGGAGTCGAAACATCTGAAGAAAGTTGAATTTCATCTGATGACGTCACATACCAGACTTCAAGCACACATTACAGAAAAAGAGAGAGTTACATAGTCAAATTTTCGGAACAGCAGACCAACATATGTAAGTTGATATTTTATCCTTAACTCAGTTTTTAACTATTTCAATGAAAAATAAATAAATAAATATATAAGCTGAGTTAATGTCACAACCCCTTTTAAAAATGCCGCGAATAGCTGCGAAATTGCTAATGCGGCAAAACAACAACTCACTTACTCTTTTGTAATGTCCATGTAAATATAACTTCTATAATGAACTTTCTACAATGTCTTTATTTATTTATTGATACACCTCTGGTTTTATTGATAAATATTGGCAAGAGGAAGAGCGCGATTATCTTCCATGGAGAGGCGGGTCGTGCAAGACAGATATATCTTTCATTTTATTTTTAATGATTTTTTATGATAGAAACACGTATATAAGAAGACTAGATTAGTATACAACAATCAGTTTTAAAAGAAAATGGCAGAGTTCAGATAAAGAACAATGCTCTTATATGGACATAATATACTGTTCGGTTTGGTGAACTCTGGATTAGAGTTGCACAGGTCAATTATCCAAGTTTGGCGTCAAATTTGGTGGCCGGAAATAAAATGATAACTTTATAATTATCAAACAGATTGCTGAGTAAACATGTCATTGAAATTAATTGCATTGTATATGTTTTTAATGTTGGCGGTAGAAGAAGAAGAAGAAGGAGAAGCAACAAAAAAAAAAAAAAAAAAAAAAAAAAAAAAAAAAAAAAAAAAAAAAAAAAAAAAAAAAAACAGCCAAATGCAATTTATCGTCAAATATTATTTGGTTATTGAACCTGATTGGCTTAGACAGTGATCGGCTTTAAAATGTTTATCTGCAGGATTAATGTTGCCTGTCCGAAAAAAATTGAGTTACACTGGTATATACCAAGGGTATTCAATCTAAAGTGGTTTCCACTGTAATTTTATATCTTAATATCTTAAACCCATTTTCCATTTTATGACCAAGGTAGGGAACAACTGTGTCAGTTCGGATCCAGTGCTTGTCTGTCTCAAAACTGTTTCACTACGACATGGTTCCAGAGTGATTCCTTTTTCCTAAGGTCCGGTGCTCGAACAACGTTTTGGCCCTGTAGGTGACTATATTTGTGCTGAAACATATTTCCTTTTGTTTCACCATTTTTAGATCACAACGGTAAGTACAAGGTAGAGGTTTCGAACCCCGTCCGGGTCTAACCAAGACCTGAACATTGTAGTGACTGTTCTTTCACACTGCACTCGGGTCTTTCGGATGAGAGCCTAAAAACCGATGCTTTGTCTCACGGCAGTCGCGGTACGTAAAAGAACCTTCCTTGCATATTGCTCTAAGCGCACTGCAAAGGTAAAAAATTTCTTTCACTTCACCTATAGCTTCTGACGTCTCGATATAAGTGATGAGTGAAATATTCTACATTGGGAATTAAAACCCCATTAAACAAATCAACTAACTAACCAATGAATGAATGAATTAATCAATCAATCAATCAATTTTATTAAGGTGTGTTCCTGGTAGATATAACTTCTAAAGTCTAGCTATTTTTTTTTTACCGACAAAATATATATGTTTTTGTAATTTGAATATTCATCTTGCAGATGGAGAATTGTGTTCCTATTTATTATACCAAATATGTTTTTAAATCATAACACGACTCAACTGTTTACAGCTTTAAGTACAACGTGCTTCAAGCATGAATTACAATCGTGCTTCAAGCATGAAATACAACCGTAATAAACATTCACAACAGGTGCTCGCAGTCAAAAGACATTCAGTATAACATTATGCATATTTCAAGATCATATTGCAACATATAAAACACGTGTGCACCTGATTAGTACTAGTGAAAGTGAAATACCACATCTGTTTAACTATACAGGTATCTTGTGCTTTTGTATTTCCGTTATCAGAGTTTTCATGATTTTTTAATATTTAATTTTTTTTTTTATTTATTTACTTTTTTTTCAATTGCCAATTTGTCACTTCTCTAATTTTATCCAAAATTCAAAATCTAAAAATAAATGGTCTCACAATATCCGTTGAATTTTCAAATTACTGTCAAAAATATATAACACAGCCAATTTTTAGTTTTATAGCTATCAAAATTCTTTGGAAGTAATTATAACATTTTACATTTTTATGATTTGTTATATTTCTGGTTTTACACACACACACACACACACACACACACACACACACACACACACAATTCCGTTCAAAACTTTTAACATTTATTCAACCTCCAACTTTATGAACGGTTTCAAAATTAAAGGGTTTAGACAGTAACAAAGCATTGACTTATTATTCTTTTTGTAATGCAAGTGTATTATCGACCTCTTTCACAAAAGTCAGAAGAACTAATATTTATTTCCATAATTGCATGTAAAACGAAAAAGCTAAGTTTTTGATATGCATTTTGAAACCCAAGAGTTCATATTTCCCATTGCGATCTTGAATTGCCTTAATTGACGACAAAGTAATATAGATAAAATAGTGAAGCAAAAGTGAAAAACTCATGAATCATAAATTTAATTATATTCTTGGTATTTTAGAGGCTTTTATAGAAAAACTAACGAAAGCATGGTTTTTCATATTGCAATATATTTCGAATACTCAGTATTCCTTATCAAGCTTACATTTTAACTAACTGATAAACTAGATATATATATATATATATATATATATATATATATATATATATATATATATATATATATATATATATATATATATATATTTAAATTTGACTGTTAAACAGATCATACAATATAATTACAAAGTACAATAATAGGTAGATTACAATTATATATTAAAAAAACAATTAAGTTTATAGCCTAAGGGTTTGTGTTTAACGGTAAATTTCAAGAGAACTTTCGTTTGTTGAGCTTTACATTAGCTTGATCAGGAATACTGAGTATTCGAAATATATTGCAATATAAAAAACCGAGCTGTCATTAGTTTTTATTTTGTTACTATCTATAAATTTAATTGAAAAGGACATTTTTCTCTATACTTTTTTGGAAAAATACTCATAAAACCAACATTTTTCCTATCAATAAACTACGACTTATCAGACATGGTAAGATCCATTTAACATTAAGAAATAATTCCTCCGCGTTAATTGTGATAAGCTCTAATTACTAGTATACATACCGTAAAACAGATGCTCGATACATCACTACACCTAAAGGTATGATTCTGAGAACATTCATTATTTAGTCATTTAAGCTATTAATCTGGTAATTACATAGGTATTTACATTCTGCAACTGTTTATTTTATGTTGCACTTACTTCGATACAAGGTTTTTTGTTATTAACTTTCACTTATTTTTACAAAAAGATATGTATTTTTACACGCTGAATTTACATTGTAGAAAATTTTTTTTATAATAAATAAACACGTAGAATATTGAACACAAAGATATCATATTGCGTTTTACTGATGACTTTACCAACAAAATATGCTTGATCATTTTAGTTTTTGTTATTGTTGCGTTTTTGCAGTGAGCACTTCACTTCAGGATTCTCGAATTTCATAAAAATTTATCTTTATTTGTTTGTGTATTTTAATGATACTCTGTGTCAATCATTTTTGGAATTTTTACAATTATTATTTCTTTTCGTGAATGATTATTTAGAATATTGTAATGATCAATTAAAAACGACATGCAACGTTAATTATCACGTGACTTGTATACATGTAGTTTTTAATCACGTGATTTATACAAATGAACGCCATTATATAATCTTGTCTCTTCCAAAGACGTTTTCATTGTATTCAATATATCTGGTTATTATGAAAAATTAAAAACATAATTATGTTAACTTGTGTTGAAAAAATTATTAATACACAAGTAATTCTACAATTATTTCATGGTTGCCAGTCAATCATTTCTTACAATAATATAAAAACGTATAACGTATGACGTGTTATTGCAATTTTTTAAAACACATGACAGGAGATTGCGAGTTACTTCCGCTGTAATTAGTTTCATCAACAATTTCTGTCGTCGTGCAATTAAATCATCTTCTATGTATCTCCAGAACTCGTGTAAAGACGACTGGATTACGAGAAACCGTTAACACTGCGTTTGTCATACCTAGTTAATGTTTATACCGATCATTTCAAATAAAAAAACAACAAACTTTGTGACTTAAAAATGTTCTTGGTGGTAGAACCAACTAGGAACGCCACATAATATGAACAAATGGCAGAATCAGACAACAAGGCAAGATAATAAAGAACAAAGAAACACATATTGCGATCACAGATCATAAAAATTACTGTGTTTTGACGGTCACGTTCTTAAAATAATGCTGTAATAAAATCAATCCTGTTAATTTTGTTAAGAGACCGATAATTAATTCTTCGTTTTGGAAAAATGTCAAAAAGCTACAATCATCAGACTGTCTACAGAATGAAGCCAATGTATGTATGTAGCTACTGAGTAAGTAGGTTATAATGCTCCAACGTATACGATAAATGTCACTTATTTCATTTAAATAACAATCCTCAGACGAGAATTCACAGTATAATTATATAAATTTATGTACAAATCGTAAACAATAGTTAGACAATTATACGAGAAACTTTACACTAATTTTATGGTAGTAGCCGTGTAGTCATTATTCTAAAAGTGTATCAAAATATCTTATATAATGAATAATTCATCAACTTCTCCTGATTTTAATACATAATGGTTCAAATTTTCACTTAGTAAACAGGATTTTTCGTTTGTTACTCATGATAAGTTATTTTTTGTATTTGTTGTATCTTAATATATAAGACAAATACCAGTTAAAATTTTGATGTGCCATTTGTGCACATTCGGAAAATCATTCCTCATCATTTACACTAGGGGTCCGAAAAGTTTGAAAGATAAAAAAACATAAGACAAACTGTTGAAAATTAATGAATCTAAAGTTCCAAAATTATAATCGAAATCCAGCTAAGAAATGCTTTGCTTGAGGGAACATACCTTAGTTTAAAATTTTGCAATTAAACAGCCTTGATTGATTTATTTGATGAAAGTTTTCGTCTAAATCAGTTATATCGGGGAGTCAACAGCACCAGGTCAAAGAGAAAAGATTTTGATCTTTGCAGTGCGCTCAGAGCAATATGCAGGAAAGATTTCATTTAGCAAGCATTGGAACATAGGTTTGTAAGGTCTTGTCCAAAGGGCTAGTGACTTGAATTGTTACATGCCCAGTGCTTGTCGAACGAAATGTTGCCCCTTCATTGCTATTTATTTACTATTACCAAGCAAGTCCCCTAAATTATTTCTTAGGTTTCAAGATAGAATAACTATTTCTAACAAAATGGAGAATTATAAATGATGAAAAAGTCTACATAATGTTGTTTTAATACAATAATTATCTCCCCTGTCTCTATTGCACATGCGCTACAAAACTGCTAAAATGAAAAAACAAAACCGATAGTTTTTCAATTATCATGTTGTGAAAACAAATCGCTGCCATGTGGTTAAGTGTCACGCGTGTTATTTTATCATATTCAAGCATTTCATAATTCATTTGAATACAAGATATCTAAATGTTTTAACTTGAAGTTCATCAAAAGTAAACATAAAACAGACAATATAACCAAAAATACAACACGACTGATACATTTATTAAACAAAAGATGTTTCAAGACAGAACAAAACCCCATTGTTGCCAAAAACTACGATATTGAACCAAACAAAACATCGGCTGGGTTTTTATTATTTTTTGATATATTCCTGTAACATATGGAAACAATCCGTGTTCCGGAACATTAAGTTTCATACAACAAAAATCCGAGGGAATCGTTTGTCAACTTTGTGTTTTATAGTTAAAAACATTTTTAAAAAAAACTTGATTATTTAGGAAATAAAACCAAGTGTTTTTTTTTTAATTCAATGAATGTTGAGTAAAAAGACTATTAAATTAAAGCAGTTTTTTTTTGTAATTTTACATGAATAAACGCGGAACAGTCACGGAAACGAAATTGATTTAACCTAACAAACCAAGCCGGTAGTAAGGGATTCGAAATTTATCATTTGTAAATTTAACCTTTATAAAATGTGTGTGCAATTAGGAATTTGATCCCAATCCAATCGTCTGAACATTATTGAAAGACAAAAGCCCGGATATTTCTATGAGATAAATGAGATTCCGTTTAATTATAGGATCTCGGATAGGATTCCTACACGCTCGGAAAAGGAAATAAGAGATTGGCACGTGTTAAAAGGTCTTCAATTACTGTGACCGAGGTTTTATTGAGAAGCTTGCTTCTCCGAAAAATCAAAAATACTTCTAAAAACCATTTTATATGATAACATATAAACGTAGAATAAAAGCTTGTCTGGAAATTAAAACAATAAAATATATATACTAAAAAGTAAGTGGAAACATTATCGACGGACCATCTATTTGGAAGGGTACGTTATAGAATGGTTCCATGTATGTCAGCCTTATTTAAACAATGTAATTGATTCATCTAATTGATTTAATGGTGTTTTACATCCCAGTCGAGAATATTTCAATGGTATCGAGATATCGCGAGCTATAGGTGAAGTGGCAGAATTTTTTTACCTTTGCAGTGCACTTAGAACAATGTGCAGGGAGGGTTCTTTAACGTGCCACGCCTGTCGTTACACGTGACATCGATTATTTGGGTCTCCTTCGAAGGACCCTGTGACTTTCATTTCTAAATGCCGATTGCTT
>CM056612.1:413886-491211 GCA_029721355.1 Tegillarca granosa | reverse complement strand
ATCAAACAAAAACAATATATGTGTCTTGTCGTTGGGCAAGTTTTAGAAATAAATCATCATGAATTTACAAGTTAATGACGGAATTCAATCAATTTTCTTTGCAAGATTAATGAGAAATATTCAAAGATAAAGGTTAGAACTGTATCCAATATACCCGGCCTGGTATAAATCACTTTGTAATATTTTTTCTAAATGTATAAATTACACATTTACAAATAAATAAGTTTCTAGAAATAGCATTTTAAGTTAAACACACACACACACACACACACACACACACACACACACACACACACACTATTGAACACTCAGACTCACATATATTTCTTTGGCTTTTCAATTTCTTCCCAAATCTTGACTTGGTTACGCAAAATTAAAATTAGTCTAAAATTGTTCATCTTAGATGATTGCCCAAACCATCATTATGAGAGAGAGAGAGAGAGAGAGAGAGAGAGCGAGAGAGAGAGAGAGAGAGAGAGAGAGAGAGAGGAGCTTATGCCATTCTCAAATTTGCAATAACAATCACTGTCAGAGGAAAGATTAACACTTAAAAAAAAAAAACTCGGTGTAGCATTTAGCAAGAATGATTTAAATGATAATATGTATATCCACGATCACCCTTCAATACACAATCTCCTACGATTAATTTCATCGACCATACTTTATGTTCAAAGAAAGTGATAGATATGTTACCAAGTTGAAAAAATTAGACTCAACAGATCAATGTAAAATGAGACGGCTTTGTATAGTAATACCCATTTCTTTGATCGTATGATCACAACTCCTTCACAAAAGTGCTTTAAACTGACAATGCTACACATTTAGTCATTGCCTAAATGCTTCACATCCGGCTAATGTCTACTGACATATATTTTGTATATGAATTGTCACCTAATTAGTTGGCAATTTCTCCTTCATCGAGTTTAGCCTTTAGCTAAGAAATACAAGAGATTTTGTTGTAAAAGGAAATAATTTGATAATAATAATCAATAAACTGTTTTTTCTAAGTTGATAAACACTATGAGAATAATCAAATATCTACCCCTCACTAGGTATTCATCAATTTTATTGGGCAGTGGTGATCACGTGACTACCCATCCTGAAATGAGTTGTTTACATAGTTGTTTAGGAAATCTCGTATATGTACAATTCAGACTTATCAAATAAATTTGTATTTCAAATAAAAATCGAGTTAGAAAACGTTTCGGAAATCTAGTCATAGGCGTAAGGTTTCTGAATTTTCAATGCAGATATCAATGGAGCTGTTGCGACGGTAGCCAATTCAAAATCCGTATGTGTATTTGCACAAATTTCGAATATACACACATAAACCTATACTTACAATATGCAAATACATACATGGACAAATATATATATATATATATATTGATAAAATCTCCGGCTACTTAAAAACGACTTATTAAGATAAAACCTTTACTATTGATAGTAACTTATCATCACCAATATACATACCCTTGTATGATTGTTGACAGAGGCTAGAAACACACACACACACACACACACACACACACACACACACACACACCACACACACTTTTTAAATCACAAATAGCTAGTGAATATATAAAAAAATTAAAACATATTTAGAGACACACGTATAATAAACTGTCTATTATATATATATATATATATATATATATATATATATATATATATATATATATATATATATATGTAAGAAAGTGTTAAATTTCAAGTTTAATCCGTTAAAAGTAGCTGTTTGACTAGCAGACTTCCGTGTTTTATATGTAAATGATATACCAGTATCCAATCTATACCTATTAATGCATTTTCCTTACAGAGACAGTTTGAAAGAGGTTTGAATTATTTCTAATTTATCATTTGCCAAATACCAAATCTGATATTGTTCCCGTAAGAACAGTGTCTCTAATTTTAATGAAAACGTAAAGTGATTCGCTGAAAACGTTTACTTAAATGTCTAGAAGCAAAATGTTACAAATACAGATTGCAATTCAATACCTAAAAATCAATAAAGATCCAATGCTTTCTGTATTATAAAAGAAAATTTTTATTTTAAAAATAAATATATTTTTACAACAACCAAGGCCACTAAAACAAACCGCTATACGATTTGATTATAAAAACAGAAGAAAAAAAAAATGAAAATAAGATTCGAACACTGATGATCAATTTCTAGACTTTCAACGCGAACTTTTTCTTTTATACATTGATTTTGTAGCCGTTTACTCTTTACGCGCACGATTAAACAGGCTCGTGACGTCATTGGATCAGTAATAAACCAAATTAGGTAGAAATTAGAAAAATGACATTTAAAGCAATGATTCGATACTTCGTCAACTTTTTTACCCCCTTAAATAGCTCTGTTAATTCTGAGCTGAGATTAAAATTTAAGATTAAATTTGAATTTTAAATTAAATTTAGCGATTGTACATGGGCTCTATCTGCGCATGCGTCATATAAACTATACTTGTATTTCTTCCAATTATTTAATGAAAGACAACGATATACAAGTCGCTAGTCTATTAATTTACAAACTTTATTATTTTTCAGCAAGAGTGTATGCCCTTAAGGAGCATGTGGAACAAGACGGAATTATAACAAAAACCTATTATATATGATTGCATTTACGGGGCCTCATTATCGACATCATATAAACGCTTGAAGATACACTTCGGTTTATCTCTTCATCGTTACACCTGATCCCTCTGATCGAGAACCTTAGGGTAAATAGAAGACAATTATTCCAAGCGATCAACTTCATCCTGGGAACGATATTGTCTATTTCGTATCACAACATCTGTAATGTGTTGGTTGATCAAAACAAAGATCAGTTACCAAGATTGCGGAAATTGTTCGACAAATCCATTTCAATTTCTTAAACGTTTATACTAGATCTCTTAAGCGAGAGAAACTGAGAAATTATTTTCTGTTTTTTTACAAAGAAAATTTCTTTTTGTTTCTGCATTGCAAGAAATAATAAATAAATAAATAAATAAATAAATAAATAAATAAATAAATAAAACCATATACGAACGTGTTACCTCTCTCTCTCTTTCCTCTAATGTGCAAAATTTTGGACTTATTTATCAACTTTTTTACCGCATTATTTAGAATTTTTAAAACCTCAATAAACCTCAATTTTTTAAAGAAATAAATTTAATTTAAATTGCAGTAAAAAATAAACCTATACCCGGCAACATAAACGCTATCAAGAACACGTCACAAAAGAAAACAACAAAACAAAACAAAGATCTATACAGGTGAGCTATCTAAGGGCCTTCGCAATTGTCTGGTTTTACAAAAAGACGTTACATCGAAGAATAAAACATTTCACAGATAAGGCAGATAATTATAGAAAACAAATCTGAAATGGTCATGAACCATATCAGCACCGGAATATAGGAAGTTTATTATAAACCGTATAACACTCCTTGTGGGAATAGATTCTAAATTTGATTCATGCACGTGGCTAGAATTTAGATTCTCTTATAATTTAAGTTTTGTTTTGCTTTTTAGGCGATAATTGTCAAACAATAAAATTCATTAATAAAAATGTACGACATGTCGAACGAAGTGATTGAGTCCCTGAACCAATATAAGACTAGTGAAACAAATACCTAGATTTTTCTTTCTTTAGTTTACAAATCTTATTAGAACGATATATTTAAATATTGAGATATATTTGCGTGAATTTGCATATGAATACAATACAAAAATAAAAATCTTTTCAATTTTGATAAGAATATAGATAATACTCTTTCATTCCATCAGAAGAATGTTATTAGCATTTCCTTCTCGCATATCTCCTGGTCTTTTCCCATTCAGCAATTTTTCTTTATATTAAAAAAAAAACACATGGGGAATTTCGTGAAAATTGGGTATAATTCAAACGAAACTACATATTCCAAAATCTTCAGCATTTTGTTTCGATTTGACTCTTGTTTGATTAATCAGTGCAGGAAACCACATGTTTGACGGGACCCCTGGAGATGTAGGTACGTTTGTGAGGTTTCCGGAGACAACATATATGTAGATACTCAGGAGAATTGGTTGTGTTTGATTTATCAGTTCAGGGAACCACGCATTTGACAGGTCCCCGGAGATAAAACACGTCTGTCAGTTTCCGGAAACGTAACATATATGTGTGAACCGGAGAGATTTGGCTGTGTTTGATGTATCATTCAACTTCAACGCTAATCGAAGGAAGCACTCTTTCATCGAGTTTACTATAAAGCAAAGCTATAAGAAGTCGGACTTGTGTAAATAATTAAGTACATGTATTAAGAGTAAAGAATGGAGAAAAAACGTAGTATTTTTAGAAAGATCTCATTGTCAATAACATAACAGTAACACTTATACATTTAAACCCCGTAAATGAGAAAATCCTAAAACCCTTGATATTGAACATCATAAAAGGTGATGCAATTTGATAACGAATTCTTTATGTTTATGTCGAAATGAATAGCCTGCAAAAATAATTAACCGATGAACATCGCGTTATAACAAATTATAACAAATATAACAAACAAGTTATAACAAATATATTTTGATGGTAAAACGATATAATATAAGCATACGGTCCAATGTTTCAAATCAAAATCCTAAAGAGCACAGTAAAAACTGTTCTGAAATGACAAATCAAGCTGAACACGTGTAATCCTAAAAGGGAAATGAGACCGGGTGCTCCGGAAGAAGGGGTATAAGACATACATGGATGTGTAAACAGTTTTGTCATATTTTAGGTTGATTTGATCATGACAATCCTTTGACTGTTGTGTCCGATTTTAGGTTGACTTGATCATGACTATTCTTTGACTGTTGTGTCAGATTTTAGGTTGACTTGATCACAACTATCCTTTGACTGTTGTTTATGTCATTGAGGTTTTATTCATGTATGTAAGTAATATGCAAATTTCCAGCGCGCATTAAGGACAACTATTTGGTAAGGTGCTAGCTACCCTTTTCAGAATGCCGCAGACAAGCGTATCACCCCCCCCCCATCCCCCCACCCCCCAGTTATATAATTCTGGCCTTGGGTGAACCACTCGCCGACAGATAGACGAGACAGCTGTATCTCAAATCCGAAAGTCTTATGTATGACTTTAGAGTTCGTGCGTCCGACCTCCCGCTCTCGATTTTGACGCTTTACCACTTTGTCAAAGGGAGGTAAGTATTCTGCTTGATATGTTACATATTGTACAGTAAAATAGACATAAAGACATAGAAAAGCATATTAACTTATCATTAAGATAGAATTCAGTGAAGCCCTTAAAAGTAGCTATATACAGCATATTAAGTTGAACACATCTAAATGTATATAGCTGCTAATTACCTAAGTTCATGAAACGAATGAAAATAATAACGACTACCAGAATAATATCCAATAATAACCAAATAAAATACATGATCATCAATATTAATATTTTTACGGTCAGTCATCACAAATCCAATTTTATATACAGATCTCATAAAATACAATGAATAAACATATCGCTAATTAACCCAATATGAATCTCGGCACATCCTAACTGTAATTCAGAGCGAGAGCAATGATAATGATGATGACACATATACCTATATGGTGACTTAGTCACATTATTATCAACCACGCTAAGAATGTCGGGAAGTTTATAATCATTGTTCTTGTTTTAGTGCTTTGTCTTGTGCCATCTTTGAAGTTTTAAGAAATAATACACTTCAAAAATAGCACATGACAATTGTTGTATTATTTCGTTAGCATTTAATAGTAGCCTATGACAATTGAATAATTTCAAAAGGAGCTCATAAGAAATATTTTTTTTCGTAAACATTAAAATTGTAGTGTGAAATAATTGATTGTATTATTTCGTAAAAATAAAAAAAAAGTTGCTCATGATAATAAATTATTTCGTTAAAATCAAAAGTAGCACACCATAAATAATTGTGCTATTTCTTAAAAATTAAAAAAAAATCATGTAATTATTATTTGTATTTTTGTCGTAAAAATATAAAACCTAGCACACGATAATTAATTGTGTTTATTTATCATAAAAATCAAAGGTATCAAGTAATTGTATTATTTCAAAAAGTGTAAAAGTATCACAATCACACGATGAACAATTAATTGTATTTTGTCGAAAAATAAAGCACATTAACAAATGCGTTAAATCGTAAAACTTCTACATGAAAATAAATTGTTTTATTTCTTAAAAATTTAAAAAAAGTCTACTACAAATAAATTCTTCTATTTTTTTAAATTTGAACAGTATCACATAACAATAATAGTATTTTTTCGTAAAAATTCAAAGTAGCAATGAAAAATGTCCTATTTTGTTAAAAATTCACTAGTAACGCATGATAAACAATTGTATTTTTTGGCAAAAATTCAAAAGAAGCTCATGACAAATTTGTATTATTTCGTAAAAATTAAGAAGTAGCATAACAAATTAATATTATTTTGTGTTCTTAGTTGTGTTGGTTTTTTCAAAGTAAAATCTTTGAGTCTTAAGTTTTTTTTCTATCAAAATATCAAAATCTCCAGATATTGCAAATTTACTGATATTTCTTGAATTGCTTAACTTTACTCATAATTCATCCGTCCTATTTTATGGTATCCAGAAATTAAGTATTTTTATTTATTTATTTTTTTTTTTTACAATTCCAGCTGATTTTTAAACTTGTTGCCTAAATTCGGTTACGTGGTTTTAACGGCCGACAGCTTGACATAAGTATAGAAAGTAGATTTTAATGTGTCGTTCAATTCGCAATTTCAATTCAAGCGTTCAATTTATAATTCGTATTTGAAAAGAATCGACATCCGCCGAGTAGTCTTAAGCACACCCTTCGAACCACAAAGCCATTTTACCGCCTGGGTTAAAAACCCACTCAGAAATATCGCAGTGGAACAAATACAGTTCTCTTGCTGAAAATTGTTGGTTTTCTCTAGACACTACGGTTTCTTCAATTTTCCAGAAATGACCTTCTCAAAATAAGAAATAAGTAATGAATTCTTAACTAGGATATAAGCTCAAATACATGACAAATCCACGCCATTTATTTTACGAGTTGAGTAATGGTGTTTAACGTCCCAGTCAAGAATATGTCACTTATATCGAGACGTCGCCAGAAATAGGCGAAAGTGCATAAATTTTGCCTGTGCGTTGCGCTGATGACATTATACAGCAGGGTTCTTGCCACGCCTACCATGACATTATACAGCAGGGTTCTTGCCACGCCTACCATGACATTCATTTTACGATTTATTTGCTTGAAAAAGATTTCTGTTTGAAACAACTTAGTGTAAATTCATAAGTATCCTCAAATAAGAAAGTCAGTTCTCCTGGTTAAATTATATGTACAAATCACACATGCTCATGTATATTATGTATGATATTATGTAATATATGTTCTCTTTATTGTAATTGTATAATTGATGTGAATAAAAAACCTGAACATTTTCATTATCAATCGCGGATTGCCAGCCGTTGTGCAAATTAAGCTAAATAAACACTAGATAAGAACGCCAGAAATCTCTTAGGTAAAGGCTTCCCATCAAGAGTAGAATATAGTTTAATGTTGAACACATTCTCAACGGCACTATAGAAAACACACACACACACACACACACACACACACACACACACACACACACATATATATATATAGGTGACGTCAGGTTTTATTTTGATTCAAACGTTTTTTACCGGTGTAGTTACCACCATTTATACTTATTTAATGTGCAAAATTTTGGATGAATTTATAAAGTAAAATATTCATAATTTCGCATATGTGCTAAATAATATATATTATTTTGTATTTTTATAAATTATAATAATTACACTATAAAAGAAAGATATGCAATCCACTAATCCCACAATGAACAAGTCAGAGTAAAGCTCATAATATGCAATCCACTAATCCCACAATGAACAAGTCAGAGTAAAGCTCATAATATGCAATCCACTAATCCCACAATGAACAAGTCAGAGTAAAGCTCATAATATGCAATCCACTAATCCCACAATGAACAAGTCAGAGTAAAGCTCATAATATGCAATCCACTAATCCCACAATGAACAAGTCAGAGTAAAGCTCATAATAAAAGATATACAATCCACTAATCCCACAATGAACAAGTCAGAGTAAAGCTCATAATATGCAATCCACTAATCCCACAATGAACAAGTCAGAGTAAAGCTCATAATATGCAATCTATTAATCCCACAATGAACAAGTCAGAGTAAAGCTCATAATAAAATTCGATTTATGGGTATAAATATTGAATATCGGAGAAAATCAAATACAATCACAGTTTTTATTTTTATATCTTTAATGTTTTCCTGACAAAAGCCTAACGATCAAAGTGCTACCGTTAAACAACATAAACATTATTTGATATGTTTAAAGTTATAAATCCAACATGGATTCAAAATAAAATGTCTTTGTATAGAACGATTTCTGATATTATTTAGGATCTTGACTACAATTTTATTGTTAATATTTGTGACATCTGGCATCATAACTGTAAATAATATAAATATGTTAGTTTTAATGACTTTAAGTAAAACGGGATTTATTACAATCAATACCTGATACAGAATCGTTCTGTAGAGGCAGTTACACAAATATCACACTATTTGTAACACAGGATTAAAAAAAAAAATCCAGAAATTTTTATTTTAAGTGCTGTAGGATTCCCATTTCCCGTCTCCCGTACCAAGTGAATTTTGGTCACGGGAAAGTGAAAAATATTGGCTTTCATTTTCTTCATCTTTTGATATTTAAAATTATAAACTTGTAGATTAGAATGATGCTATATATAGTCATATTGATCACGTGTAAAATCACGTGATATACTAAGTAATGTTTGTCAATATGTTTTAAATACTGTATAACGAGAAATATTCGCGATGTATTAATATTCGCGGTTTCGCGGTGAAGTCTCAACCGCGAAAGTTAATACACCGCTAAGTTTTCTACATGTTAAGAAAAATATTAAAGATCTTATGTAATGGGTTCATCCTAAAACCATGAAATTATGTCTGTCGCCTATACTTGACCAAATCTTAACTAAATTTAGCATTAGAATAAATCTTTATTATTAAAACTGATGAATAAAATAGTAAATATTACATTATTTACATATATACAAATCCAAATCTGATAACAACAGATGCACAGTAGATAAAATCGAGCAGTCACTATACAAAACGGCGAAACGGATGTTGATCTAAATGTAGTTTCTACAATTTAACGGAACACCGTTAGAAACTAAACTATTCACTACTATTCGGAGAGCATAAACACAATGTAAGAATTTATAATTGATCAAATCTTTACTACAAATATATACGCTACTAAATTGAAATAGTTATCTCCCTTGCACAAGCTCGTCGACCGCGAAAGTAAATACACGCGGACACGTTTCTGAATGTAAGACCGCGAATATTTCTCGTTATACAGTATGTTGACTTATCATTTAACTTATGCTGAATAATTTTTTTGGAAACTTAATTTTAACATGTCTCGGATATATCTGGTTTTTTTTAACTAAAAGATCATATCTCATTTTACCAAAATACCGGTGTTGTGTACAAAAGACCGGTGTTGTGTACAAAAGAATTTTATGGTTTTAATAATCGTTAGCAAGCAATTTGTTAGAAAAAAACATATTATTGATTTAAATCTATAACTGTTGAAGATATTTTAATTTTTTTTCTGTCAAAAGATTGTATAATAAGAAAAGCGCAAATTAAAGTTTTGCAAAATCGGAATCAATTTTAAGGTTCGACATTTTTTAAAAAAAAAAAAAAAAAAATCATTACATTTTATATGTAAACGACGTTTAGGCAATGATTCATATTGAAATAGGTACGAGGAAATTTTTCTGTCACAATTTGTCAAATCTAGAGCAAGATTCTGTTCGTAATTCAATTTAAAAGTTAACTTAATTCCCATTTGCAAGAAAGTGTTGAAGTCGTTCATTGTTTTTTTATTTTTTAACGAATATCATAATCTTAGTGACAAAGTGTGTGTGTGTGTGTGTGTGTGTGTGTGTGTGTGTGTGAGAGAGAGAGAGAGAGAGAGAGAGAGAGAGAGAGAGAGAGAGAGAGATGTAAATAAATTAAAAATTTTGAAAATAATTGATTTTAAAAGGGATTCCAATTAAGAAAGATTGTGTTTCGAGATTTAGTTTTAATTAAGAACTTTGACTATATAATTGACAATTTCAGTACGTCAAAAATGAACTTGTCATTTAAGAGTTCTTCGATTTGGAAAATTTCAGAATCGGAAATTGTTCCCAGTGTTCACAAACTGTATAATCAAAATTGTAATTGTCCAACTACTTCCAATTAAAGTTGAATTTAATGATAGAATATATAAAATCATATGAAGTGTAAGAACTTTTTTTCTGCAATGAAACCAAAATGAGACCAAACACCGTAATCGCCATTTGTATTGCAGATAAGATATTATATTAATACAACGCGGGATGTCGTTACTGCTAACACACCCGTTATATAATTTAATACAATATTCTTTCAATACAATATTTCTTGCTAACAATACTTTAGAGTTCAATACAATTGACAGACATTAGTCCCTTCTTACTGTACCCTTATGTTTTCAGATATCGAATCAATTTTAAGACAAGATATTATTTCGTTATCGCCGACACCAGTTTGCCTCTAGAATGCAATCCAATTTTCAAATAAAATATTTTTTCTATAAAGACGACACCATGTTGCCTTTACAATTTGATCAAATTTTCATAACAAAAATTTTTGCCAACACTATTTGCCTTTTCGACTGCGACAAATTATCAAACGTAAATGTCAGATTGCTGTGTGTCAAATTGTTTTGTGTAAAATTGCAGTTAGTCAGAAATGCTTTGGGTCAAATTTTTGTGAGTTAAATTGCTTTTTGTCAAAATTGCTTTGTGTCAAATTGTTGTGTGTCAAACTGCCTTGTGTCAAAGTGCTGAATATTAACTTGATGCATGTCAAGTTTCTCTGTGTCAAATAACTGTACATCAGATTGCTATATATTGATCAAATTGTTGTGTGTCAAATTGCTCTGTGTCAAGTTACTCTGTGTCAAATTAATGTATATCAGATTGCTATATATTGATCAAATTGTTGTGTGTCAAGTTACTCTGTGTCAAATAACTGTACATCAGATTGCTATATATTGATCAAATTGTTGTGTGTCAAGTTACTCTGTGTCAAATTACTGTATATCAGATTGCTATATATTGATCAAATTGTTGTGTGTCAAATTGCTCTGTGTCAAGTTACTCTGTGTCAAATTACTGTATATCAGATTGCTATATATTGATCAAATTGTTGTGTGTCAAATTGCTCTGTGTCAAGTTACTCTGTGTCAAATTACTGTATATCAGATTGCTATATATTGATCAAATTGTTGTGTGTCAAATTGCTCTGTGTCAAGTTACTCTGTGTCAAATAACTGTATATCAGATTGCTATATATTGATCAAATTGTTGTGTGTCAAATTGCTCTGTGTCAAGTTACTCTGTGTCAAATTACTGTATATCAGATTGCTATATATTGATCAAATTGTTGTGTGTCAAATTGCTCTGTGTCAAGTTACTCTGTGTCAAATTACTGTATATCAGATTGCTATATATTGATCAAATTGTTGTGTGTCAAATTGCTCTGTGTCAAGTTACTCTGTGTCAAATTACTGTATATCAGATTGCTATATATTGATCAAATTGTTGTGTGTCAAATTGCTCTGTGTCAAGCTACTCTGTGTCAAATTACTGTATATCAGATTGCTATATATTGATCAAATTCTTGTGTGTCAAATTGCTCTGTGTCAAGTTACTCTGTGTCAAATTACTGTATATCAGATTGCTATATATTGATCAAATTGTTGTGTGTCAAATTGCTCTGTGTCAAGTTACTCTGTGTCAAATTACTGTACATCAGATTGCTATATATTGATCAAATTGTTGTGTGTCAAATTGCTCTGTGTCAAGTTACTCTGTGTCAAATTACTGTATATCAGATTGCTATATATTGATCAAATTGTTGTGTGTCAAATTGCTCTGTGTCAAGTTTCTCTGTGTCAAATTACTGTATATCAGATTGCTATATATTGATCAAATTGTTGTGTGTCAAATTGCTCTGTGTCAAGTTACTCTGTGTCAAATTACTGTATATCAGATTGCTATATATTGATCAAATTGTTGTGTGTCAAATTGCTCTGTGTCAAGTTACTCTGTGTCAAATTACTGTATATCAGATTGCTATATATTGATCAAATTCTTGTGTGTCAAATTGCTCTGTGTCAAGTTACTCTGTGTCAAATTACTGTATATCAGATTGCTATATATTGATCAAATTGTTGTGTGTCAAATTGCTCTGTGTCAAGTTACTTTGTGTCAAATTACTGTATATCAGATTGCTATATATTGATCAAATTGTTGTGTGTCAAATTGCTCTGTGTCAAGTTACTCTGTGTCAAATTACTGTATATCAGATTGCTATATATTGATCAAATTGTTGTGTGTCAAATTGCTCTGTGTCAAGTTTCTCTGTGTCAAATTACTGTATATCAGATTGCTATATATTGATCAAATTGTTGTGTGTCAAATTGCTCTGTGTCAAGTTACTCTGTGTCAAATTACTGTATATCAGATTGCTATATATTGATCAAATTGTTGTGTGTCAAATTGCTCTGTGTCAAGTTACTTTGTGTCAAATTACTATAATCAGATTGCTATATATTGATCAAATTGTTGTGTGTCAAATTGCTCTGTGTCAAGTTACTCTGTGTCAAATTACTGTATATCAGATTGCTATATATTGATCAAATTCTTGTGTGTCAAATTGCTCTGTGTCAAGTTACTCTGTGTCAAATTACTGTATATCAGATTGCTATATATTGATCAAATTGTTGTGTGTCAAATTGCTCTGTGTCAAGTTACTCTGTGTCAAATTACTGTATATCAGATTGCTATATATTGATCAAATTGTTGTGTGTCAAATTGCTCTGTGTCAAGTTACTCTGTGTCAAATTACTGTATATCAGATTGCTATATATTGATCAAATTGTTGTGTGTCAAATTGCTCTGTGTCAAGTTACTTTGTGTCAAATTACTGTATATCAGATTGCTATATATTGATCAAATTGTTGTGTGTCAAATTGCTCTGTGTCAAGTTACTCTGTGTCAAATTACTGTATATCAGATTGCTATATATTGATCAAATTGTTGTGTGTCAAATTGCTCTGTGTCAAGTTACTCTGTGTCAAATTACTGTATATCAGATTGTTATAGATTGATCAAATTGTTGTGTGTCAAATTACCGTATGTCAAATTTCAGAATATCAAATTGCTTTATGTCAAGTTGCTGTGTGCATGCCGTATGTCAAATTTTCTGTATGTCAATTTGCTGTGTGTCAAGTTGTTGAATTACTGTAAAATGTATGTAAGTTTCTGTGTGTTTGAAGGCGTTTAAACAATCGTCATAGCAACCAATGATTTATATTTATCTGTAGCGTTTTTTGTAACTAACTGACAGTGGATTGTTTTAATACTAGCATGCTACACATAAAGTGTTAGTTTGACCTTTACATAAGATTGTTCACTGACAAATCATTTGGACTGTTAGATTGTCATTGAGGGTCTATTTAATTATGATTTGTATTTACCAACCTTTCTATACGAAAATCTGATTGTTTGTCTGATGAACAAAGAATCAAGAATAAAATCTCCTTTTCATAAAAAAACTAAAATGTCATAAATGTCAAATCTCTGAACTGGACAAATATATACACGGATCTTATCAACATAGAACTCCCTAAGCAAATCTTAGCAAACAACTTGTCCGGATATATCTGTCACATGATTAAGATTACGTATATATGCTAATATTTGATTTTAAATTAATTTTTTAAAAGTTTGTTTTATTAGAAATTGTATTAAAATTCTCGGCATTTTGGCGAGTTTAATAAAGAAAACAAATAAAATCGATATTTGGCAACAACGATTGACGAGGCCTTGTCTAAAACATGTATTTATACGTTATAAATTGTTTTATACAGACGAAGCAACATGAGTGAAAATGTAGATTTGTCTTTATTTTTGTAATATGTACAGAAGAGAGACCACTACTGTAGCTCAGTAAGTAGAGTGCTTGCTTTGTATGCGAGATATTACTGACGAGGGACCAAAATGGCCAGAATAGATATCGCTAACGAAGGGCAGATATTAAATGCCGGAATTTGACTTGAAGGACCAAAAATATGTTCTCGAGATATAACTAAATATAGCTAACGAGGGGCAGAAACATAGCTAAGGAGGGACCTAGAGAGGGACTAATACAACCAGACGAGGGGCTAAAATAAACTGCTGATTTAACATTTATCCGATAGCTTGCAATTGATGATGAACTTCTGACATGTCTTTGGTGTACATTTCCTATTAACCAGCATGCTCAAAGATCAAATAACAGAGATCGAATAAAAAGAAAGAAAGATAGATAGATAGAGAAAATAACAGATAAAACACATATCGAATCTACAAAATATTTTAACAAAAGAAAAAAAATAATGATTAAAAGTAACGTGTACTTGTCTCCTACCATGGCATTCAGGACTAAAATAATATAAATGTCAATGATGGAGTTAGCAAATCAAGTAAAAATACTGCCTCTATTATTTTTCACACCTAACTTTTTTGGTGTAAAATTGTCATCGATATATGTTTTCCTTGATGGCGTCAAGTACTGGCATAATGTGATGTTTCATTTGTTCAATTATATTGTCTTTTAAAAACTGTCAAATTGGCAGTTTCAGAATAAAAGAAAGTGTAATTATTAATCGGCATTATTAATATACGCCTTTTATAATTATCACATTTTACAAAACTTGTCACAAACTAGCAGATGTTTCTCAGTCAAAATAAAGCTTGATAAAGTACATTCACGGTTTGGATATTTGGACTGTGGTATTCCTAATGCCATAAACTTTCATGTTAGAGAATATGGTGTGTGTGTGTGTGTGTGTGTGTGTGTGTGTGTGTGTGTGTGTGAATTTCCTTTAAAATAAAAAAAATCAATATTTTTTTTATTTATTCATTTATTTTTTTTTTATTTAATTGATAACTTTTTTTCTCTTCAAAATACGTATTTCACTTAACTATTTCAATATTTACTGCAGATGTATGACAACTAACTTCATGAACATGAAAAATACGAAGCAGCTTAGTATTAAAGCATTTATTGTCTGATTACATTCCAATAAGAATAATTTAAAAATATCTGAATTCAATATACAGATCTTCATTGCAGACATATCCGTCGAGAGTTGAGTAGAGTTGAGTAGAGTTGAGTAGAGTTGAGTAGAGTTGAGTAGAGTTGAGTAGAGTTGAGTAATGCTGTTCAACGTCTACGTCAAGAATATTTCTTTTATATCGAGACGTCGCCAGCTATAGGCACACATTTTGTCTCTATGTTGCGCTGATGGCATTATACAGCAGGGTTCCTTATCGTTCCACGCCTACCGTGACACGGGACCTCGTTTGTTTTAAGTTCCCATCCGAATGAACCGTGACTTTTATTTCGTAATGCCGAATGCTTGGTGAAAGAATAGTCAATAACCACTTTCATGTCTTGGGTCAGACCCGGTCGGGGTTCGAACCCACGACCTCCCACTTACGCATATTCGTCAAGGCGAATTAAGTAAAACATGTGTCAATTTATAGTCAACTTACTGTAAAATGTCTATCAATAGGCTATATTTCTCGCATTAACTTTATAAAATGAAGTGTTAAATAAAACAATCATACCAGTCCTTGTCCAAACCACAATAAAAAACAATGTTAAAACTCTGAAAGCTGGCAAAATTAGTTATACACGTAAACTTCTATCAAGGAAGTGAGGCCGGGTGCTCCGGACAGGTAAGCACTTCCTGTCTAGCTAGCTACACCCCGAGGGTATCCATAACTCAGTAGGCAGTACTTTGTGCTGTCAGAAATTGACCATTTGGCAAAATTTTCCGTTTTCAATTTTGAAATTTATTTAAAACTAAGGTGTGCTCCCTCATGCAAAGCATTCCTTAGCTTGATTTGGATTTATATAATTTTGGAACTTTAGATTCATTATTTTCAACTGTTTGACTTATGTTTTTTATCTATCAAACTTTTCGGTCTTAGTGACACTGATGAGGAATGAATTTCCGAAATGTACACATCTGGCTCACCAAATTTAACCGGTATTTGTGTATATTCAACTACGATTAAAATCTATTAGGTTTAGTTGATCTTAACGCACTTGGTTTTACAATACCAAAACATGTGATTTCAAAATATGATCTGTTAATAATTTACATGAAAATGGTATGGAGGCGAGTACTTAAGATTATTTCCAATGAAGCAATAAAAGTTCTATAAAATTCAATTCATTTTTACATTGAAGAAATAATCAACAAAACATCGCAAAAGCGTGATTGTTTTGGTTGGAGAATTTCTGACTTGTCTCAAGTTTCTACGGGTTTTCGGATAGTTTTCAGGTCAAATTTGTAAATCCTATTAACTTAAAAAGATAGTTTATAAGCTATTTAGTTTAATTCATAACTATACTATTGGCTTAGTGCGTTAAGCGAAAAAAAAAACAGTGCTGATTCTAATCCATTAATGGATTGCAGCAACTGATTTTATTATGGAATTGGACGAATTACGTTAAGAGAAAACATATCGCACGCTGATCTAGTTGTCTAAAACACTTTTAGAACACAATTTTAAACAAGAAAATACTAAAAATGTCACACTTTGATTTGATTCAAGAAAAAATTTAGCACGAATTGCGTTAAGTGAAAAACCCCAAACCTGTTGTTTTATGATAAAGTAATAATCGGGCTCTTGTCAATTAACTACATAATTTCTGAAGTCTCGGCTTAAATGTCAGCATGATGTCAATTGACTATAAATGTGTGGTAATACGACGGATATACAACTTAAACCTCCCGAGTACAATTTATTGCATTAAAAAGATTAGAATAAACTATCTTGTAGTAAATTGTGTAAAATCAAGACGTTTTAAACTTCTGTGTCAGAGAGAAGTCAAATAAGGGTGTTTATCGCTTTTATAGATGTAGCCAGTTTAAGGATGGTCGAAAAAAAACTGGACTACCACCACCCCCCCTCCCAAAGCAAAAAAGGAACAATAAAAAGTTCTCAATCATGGTTAATTTGCCTGAACATCAACCTCCATCGGCGATAGACGCTGTTTTTGCATACCAACGGATAGAGTAGTCAGTCTACAGTAATCTATATTAGAAAGTAAATACAAGTAGCATGAACTATGAAAGCGATGGACGCTTTTTCTGCATACTAACGTATCAATCAGTAAGTCTATAGTAATCTATATTAGAAATAAAGTGCATGTAGCAAAACAAAATTATGATGTATAGCTTTAACAAGAAGAAAAACGCTAATTGCTAAACAAAACTTGGAATAATGATATAATGGGGTTGTTAACTATATTTGTTGGTTCCAGTCCGTTCTAATTACTAGGATTTTGTTTAACCTAATAGGGTTATTAAATTCCCCCCCTCTCTCTCTCTCTCTCTCTCTCTCTCTCTCTCTCTCTCTCTCTCTCTCGTAGCCACGTTTGTCTTAGGTTTTATCCATTAAGCCATCTTAGTTGTTAATAAACTCTCTCTCTCTCTCTCTCTCTCTCTCTCTCTCTCTCTCTCTCTCTCTCAACCACGTTTGTCTTAGGTTTTATCCAATAAGCCATCTTACTTGTTAATAAATTTACTCTCTCTCTCTCTCTCTCTCTCTCTCTCACGTAACCACGTTTATCTTTGGTTTTATCCGTTAAGCCATTTGAAAATTTGATATTTTACAATGAACATCCCCACAATAAAGACACTTTTCTTTTTTTATTTAATAGTCCTGCCATATGCTTTCATTAGATATAATTTTCAGAAACACTTATCGAAACTCTCACTAAGGGGAATTTTTAAGACTGTAATGAAGTGATGGTGATCAAAATAATTTTATTTATAACTAAGATGGGAAATCTTGAAAAAATTACTACCACGTATTATACAAGTACTTAAAATGAAGAAATAAAATATTGTAACTGAAGCACTTGGTATGAGGAATAAAAGATTACCTAGGATATAATGGGGTAATAATTATATTAATGCTTACTTCGTGCGTGTAAAGATGCTTGCTTTAATAAATCTCCAAAGTCAAACGTTTCCGGATGTTGTTCATCAAAAGATTTATACCAAGGCTGTTTTAGAAATACTCTGAACAAATGAAATATAGGTTCCATTGTAAAAAAGCAATTAGTTTTACCATCTTTGTTGTCATTATCATAAAACAAAAGACCAATAGTTGACCAATTAAAAGCCTTTGCCGATTCCAGAACAAACCCAGCGGCTTTAGCGTAAGATCCTTGTATACGGGTTAACAATTTGTATTCCGTTTTGTTATTGAATGCTTTAACAGGTGCGCCTGCACTGATTATCGGTACGTTCCAGTATCCAGAAAATCTAGCAATTGGCGCCACAGCATAGTCGCAAGCTGGTCCAATAAAAACATGCGCTAAGTTATTTTTTACAAAAAGATCTATTGCTTGTAATGGTCCGATAGTTTCCGAACATTGAGAATCCCTGTAATTAATCACTAATTTGTGCCCTGGTAAATATGTTCCGTTATTTACGGTTTCAACAGCATATTCTATCGCTGGGAGAGTAATTGTCTCCACGAAGGGGTACCGACCCTTCTTTGGTAGAAGAACCCCTAACTGTATATCAATGGCTTCATTGACAACAATGAAAATGTTTCCTATTACCAGACAAATTTTCAAAATCATTTTTATGTCCTGTTTGGTAACTTTATAAAATTTTAGAAGCTTTTTTTAAACCAAATTTTATCATAAATACTTTGCTTATCTTCAATTTCTATAAAATCGTAACGGTATCGCTTTTCATCGTTTGAATCAAATTACAGAAATATCTGAAGTATTAATTACACAGGTATAACGAAGTGTTTATTATTTTTAAAAATTAAATATCCGTTCTTACATACATGGTATAATTTATTTGGGTAAGATGATTTATAGATACAGATACACGACTTCTGTGAAATTATCCATGTCTGGAATGTACATCTGTTGATGTCTGTCTGATACCATTATTAAAACACTACACCGACGTTACAGTCGTAAGTATTAAATAAATGCATGTTGACACAACTTTTGTTACATAACATAATCCTATTAAATTGAAAATTAACAGAACATGATCAGATTATAATCAATATGATCTCACTAATCCATTTTTGTGATTTTTTATCAGATGTATTAAGCACGACTATTGATATATCAGATTTGTCGCACATCAACGTGATGTTAAAATTTATTGTTCGTGTAATATGTAAGAATGAGCGAACCATGACACGACAAGCTCTGAATTAGCCGGGATCTGATTGGACCCCGTTACATGTGTTATATAGTGTGTATCAAACTCGTCCTATTGAACATACATAATCCATTGATTTATATATATAAAGCACGTGTTGCTAAATATACATGCACTATGACATCTGTAGATCATGTTTAGCTATTTTAGAACATTTTTGGAGATAATCTGAAACTATTCCTTGTTATACCGTTTCGAAAAAAAAATGAATAGTGTCAAAACTTGCTCTCCATCCGAACAGAAATAAATAATTAAAATTGAAAATGCCCATAAATCCGTGAAATTTTCCTTGGGGATTCCTTAAGTTTCCTGTAAAACCATTTGTGAACATTCGTACATAACAAGTTCTAGATTCATACCGAATACATATTGCTGTTTTATGCTAATCTCCACGGAATGAAATACAAATTGATATATTTTCTTTATAAAATGTTAATTTTTACTTAGGTATCTAGTTTTTCCACTTGGTGTATATACGAGACATTTTTATATCCGATAATGTATAAAACCACGTTGACTGAAGGAATTGCAAGTGTCAAAAGTTTTGCATCAAGCAACACTGCACAACTGTAATAATATATATCTGTATCTGTACGTGCAGTGAAGTTTTGCATCAAGCAGGATTGCACTTTTGTAAAATCATATTTATCCCTATCTGTACGTGCAGTGATGTAGAACAATATTTTCACATATGTTGTTTATATATACAAATAGTTATATGTATAAAATCATTTTTTAAAGATTTTATGGATCCTCATCTCTATAAAACCAGAAAAGATGCTTGTTTAATTTCGTGTTAGTTTTGTTTCTACTTTTTTTTCCAAAATCATCTAGATTAGTTTGCGTTACTATTTATTTATATATAAAAAACTTTTTTCCTCCTATTCTTCAAAATCTCAATTACTTACTACATTTGACGACCACATGTATTTTCTCTTTTCAATACGAGTATATTTTTCCCGTGTTATTTTAGATAACAATCTGTAAACAACTCTACAGCCACATACGTAATCTTACTTAATAATTGTCTGCTAATATATCCCCCATTACTTCACCGAACACTCCACAGTCAGTTCGCACTACTACAAGGAAAAATGTTCTCTCAGATGTAAGGTATTTTTATATCAAAATCCGTATGTTATTCCGTCATTTGTTTTTTGTTTTGGAATTTATATAATTAGTACCTGTCATAGAAACGCTTTAAGAGGCTGTTGTATTTGAAGCAATTATATTATCAAATTTCAGCAGTATTTGAATATTCGTTATTTTAAAATGCTACATTTCGATATTTATACAAGTTAATAAATCCATGACACCAACAGAAGACATTTATCTTTAACTTTTAATCATATGACACGCCCAAATACTGTTTCCGTTGTAACATTGTAATTTTTAAACAAATATTTTATTTTAATATCGTTTTTAAAAAAAATTAAAAAAACAAACCTGTCATAAAATATTTATTCCAGATTTGTTTCCATGTTTTTTTTTCGAATATACCAAAAAATTTCACAAAATAATATCAAATGAAGCTAACAAATCAAGTTTTTTCTAAGTACGGAAAAAAAAACATTGACACTAAAAACCATAAAATCGATTTTAAGTTGTAAATTCTTTTCTTTTTTTTTTTTTAAATCTTATTAAATGGATTTCATAATCCAATCCAATAAATTAACGAAATAAGCCATATTACTACAGTAACTGCAGTGTAACAAATGTCAAAACTAAAAACATTCAATATTACATAGTCACCGTTTTTTTTCCCGCTCCTTCTCCAAAAGGTTATATAGATATATAAAACGAGAAGAAAAGATTCACACAATTACATACGCTAGCTAGGACTGTCAGTAGTTTCTATACATTAGATTGAGGTGTATATATCCAATATGCTGGATCTGTGAAGTAATTTTAGCGATATATTGGTTATTATTGGAAGAAACAAAAACACGGTGCTATATGATAAAAGATAAACCGAGGTTAATTAACAGACAAAATGTCAACTTCATACAAGTAGTAATAAATTTGATATAAGCTCTTGAATGTAAATTAAATGATTTTTATCTTAAACAAAATATACATAATTATATATATATCTGGTCCATGTTAATCCAGAAAAACTGAATTTTAATCAAGAACGTGTATATATATGAAAAATCAATTAAAACTCGAGATTAAAATTAAATTATTAGTTAGTATTTGATCACATACAGAATCGTGATAAGGACAGCAACTGATTAATATATCAGTAATATTATTGGTTAAAGGTGTCACGTGATAGTCTTTGAATTTCTTTAAAAGGTAAAGGGTTTACAGAATAATAATATATAAAAAATAATACTAAATAACACACACACACACACACACACACACACAAACACACACAACGAACGACACATCGTGATGTGTTGTTTAAATACTTATAAAAAATCAGAAATTGGCATAAATAGCTACCCTGTGCTTTTTTAAATACTTAATTATTAAATAGTTAAGTAAAATAATTGTTGCAAATTTTAATGCTTTATGTTAAAAAAATTCAAACATATAAACATATGTGAATAGTCAAAGGAATAATTATACATGTACCTTTGTAATACTGAGTCGCGGCATATAAATATATGGTAGAATTTTCTCAGGTACACTCTAGCTTCATAAAATGTTTTAATGATTTTCAATTTATCATCAGACCTGTTTTGACAGCCATGGTGGATCAATATGAGATTTTCCTCCTCCAGAGTGGCCGGTCGTGGGTTCGAACCAGGGTCGGGTCATTGATAAGATTTAATATTTGAAATATTGTTTCCTCGCCTGGTGATCGGCGTTTAAAAAACAGAGTGCTAAGATACGGGACTGCGGTAGTGTAATGCTCGTCTGCGGCATACTGATTCGTTGAGCTAGCACCTTTCGAAAAAGCCGTCCCGAGTGCGCGCTAGTGCACGGCTGACCATAAAACAGACTTGCACATCCAATTTATACAAGAAGTTATTCTTAGATTATTCGTTTGAGATGATTAACATTCCTCTCGTCTCGAATAGCTGAAAATGCTGATGTGTCGTTAAACAACATTACAACAACAATAACAAGTAGCTCTGATTTGTTATTTATTTACAGTAATGTTTCAGTAATGAAGACGTTCGCTTTTAATTTAGGTTCATATTTCATCCTCGGTTTACAACTTGGCTTTTCTATGACTATCATTCATCATTATCTATAAAAGTGGACCAAAATCAATACAATATCTTAGAAAAACAATATTTGATACGATGTCAGCAAATTATACAAATAGTACAATAGAAATCAAGAAATGTTTACGCTAGGTTCAAACTCAACAAATGTGAGTTGACCGTATGACCCCTCAGCTGAATTATTTTGGTGTTTGTAGCAAAATCCTTACAGACACATACCCGGTTTAAATAGAAAAAAGTTTTTAAAGTGATAAAAATACAATGAAGTATTATGAACAGATGCATGCTGTAGATGTTAACATTATGCAATTTTAGGTACGAAATAAAAATGTATTTTCAATTTTTTGGAATTTAATTTAAATTGTGTATGTTAAAAAGTGTATAAATATAGAAGACAATGGCAAAAGTCATCCCAAAAACACGGACGTGACAATTTATAATACAAACACATATACTGTACACGTAGAACTACGAATATTAAAGAGAGTTGTGTAATGAAATTACATCCGCAATCAAGACGTGCCCTAAGTAAAATCCAGTAAAATGCAAAAACTCTTTTAGTTTTTAAGCTATTTCTAGATTTTAAGGTGGTTTCTTTAAAAAATGATGTAAACTTGTCATCGAAAAAAAAGAAAAAAGCCGTTAAGGTGCTCAAATTACTGGAATGGTTTTCACTTTCTTTAGATTTATGGTTCGTTTACGTGACTTCGTGAAGTCAGCGATATTGATGGACCGTATTTTGTACATTTAATGATGTAAAATGGTAAAAAGTAACTTAAATTACAAAGTTCTTTGCAGTAAGATTTATGATGTTTAAAAACATAGGAACCTTTTTTTTCTACTTTATGAACTTTTGATTGTATAAAAAACGCAATTTCGTGTTGAATTCTGTCGTAGCCTTTGTACAAGTATACGTTACATCTCGAAATTTATTTGCAAAAAAAGCTATAAAGACTAATATAATAAATATTTGCACTGTTGAAAAAGAAAAGGTCGTATTTATCTATCTGGCAGAAAACGTCAGTTATAGCATCGGGAACATTGCTCTATAACAATGATTATTGATCAATGATGTACGATTTTGGGTTCAGAACATGTTATATATACCGAATCCAATTCGTCATTCGCAAGGTCAGGTCAGAACTGTCAAGCAATTTCCAGTAGAAAACGCGAGATACAATTTGTAGATAGACCGCTATGCATAGAATATTGATCTATAATTTTGGGGTTAGAAGCGAGCTACCAATGTTGTGACAACCTTTGTTTCTACCTCACCTACTATTTAGGTTCAATCATTAACATGTCAATCAGATTTTACTAAGAAGGTCGAGGAAGAATTCTTCATCGCAATCTTTGTAAAGCCGAATCTTTATTATTAAATAGATGGCGTAAGGACACAGTATTTCGATACAATTTACGGTGACCTTACAACACGGCCGTGATTGTCTATCAATTTTGTTATCATAATGGAACTTCTTTATATGGAAAAAAAATGTTTACTTAGCGATATTACTCTCTCTCTCTCTCTCTCTCTCTCTCTCTCTCTCTCTCCCTCTCTCTCTCTCATACATACAGAGAGAGAGAGAGAGAGAGAGAGAGGAGAGAGAGAGAGAGAGAGAGAGCATATAATGATTTTTAAAACAATATACAACTGATCGTTGGTTGTTAAGGTATAGATAACTGCGTCTTCAACAAGTTTTTTTTTCAACATGTATTCCTTTTCAACAACAACAACAACAACAACAGAACAATAATAAATAAATAAATAGATAATAATAATAAAATTTAAAGGAATAAAAACTAAAAAGATAAAATAAAAAGTAAAAAACTTAAAAAAAAAACTTTATTTCATTGATTTCTAAATGTAAATTGTCAAGTAGAAATATAACGTTGACAGCTAAAAAGAGTAATGGACCAATTAGTAATTTATTTTTACAATAAATCTCTTTTTTAAGATTTAAAATTTCGCCATATATTTTAGAGATTTTTTATATCTATTTAAATCTTGTTGTTAATGACCAACTTAATGTTCTTCGTTTTAAAATGCTTGAGATATTTGGTTAGTACGCTTTAGTGAGTTGAATTTGGTTGAAAGCAAAATAACGATAAAAAAAACGAACAAAAATAACTTAAAGTTTGGACAAAGATTGATGTTTGTACTCATGGGTAAATTTTAGTTTAATTTGTAGAAAAGCTTTTCACACTTTGATGAAGTTTATTTGTACTGAAGACATCAAGTAAAGTTAAGGATGGAAGATATGGTGAATTGTAAAGTCTTCCTTAAAACGTGTGTGAATGATAATTAAGATCGTAGATTTTGATCTGTTTCGGCACATGGAGTGGTGGAAGTGGGGGCGGATAAGAGGTATTTCTTATCCATCATTTTTAGTTAACAATATATTGTAATGAAAACAACACCTGAAATTCAAAATCCAGAATTTTATTTTAAATATCGTAAAAATATAAACATGATTTTCTTTGCAAAAATAACTCTATTGAAAAGGGTACTCAATTTATTGAGAGCTATGGATTGCAAAGTTCCTACCAGCCTAGATTCGAATACCGGTACCGACAGAGCAGATCTAATTATTAAATTGCGTTATTTAGCTAAACGATAGTTACGGCTACCCCGAGCTCTACGCTTTTCTCTAGAACTGACCGTTTCTAGAAATCTTGAATTAAGCATAAAACATCATTATTTTTGATTTAATTATTTCAAATTTTGGCAAATGCATGTTTCTAATTGGCAATTTTAAAAGCTGAAAAAATCCACAGCGACTTTCAAAACTGGTTTTAAAACTTTAAAATTAAAGTAGCACAAAATTATGTAAATCAACAACAAGAAAGCTTTTTAGGGTTTATTTTACACAAATTAACATTTTTTCTCACATGAAACTAATGGACTGTTACATAAGGTTTGTTACAAAACCATTCCGTCCATTTGTTATGTTCAATTATTCAAACAAATTAACTTTAAAATCAATTAAAATACTAATAAAGACACCATATTACTGTAAGTCATAACGTACATTAATACTATTATACATTATCGCTATTATCATATGTACATCGGCTGTTACACACTCATTATGGATTCTGTTTGATTTCAACTATTTAATGCTCATTTCAGTGTTTTGAACATGACGATGGCTATTAAGTTTTGTTGGACTTTACTGTAGAGATTATATAACTTGAACTATTACAATTTCTTAGAATCAATCATTTAGATGAAGGTATAATTTTTTATTGATATGATAAACTGAAAAAAGACACTGCATCCGAATCGATAATTTTGCACTACACTTCTGGATTTTACACATTGTCTTTTTCACAACTTATTTCGGATTGTTTTGCTTTCAGGATGATTATGTTAGTCTTTAGGGATAAGGGTTTAAAAGCGTTTTCCTTCATATTATTAAGGTTTATTTCACTATGTTTTTTTCCCTTTTTTGTTGATTTTAGTTGTTTATATTCACTATGAAAGTTTTGTTGCGATATATTTTTTTGTCATTTATGTATGGCAAAGACAGCGTTCCATGCGTGAAACATAATCAAATCTTATAAAAGGTGAAGCAAAGTAAATGGTAAAAAGTAATCTGCAATGTCACACACACACACACACACACACACACACACACACACACACACATATAAAACAATTGTTAAGTGCAAAATTTATATATACGACATTTTGTACATGACGACTTGTAAAAAATTCTTATATCTAATCATCTTTGCAAGATTATTGCATTAAAAGGTATGCAATACTTTGAAAATGCATGTCGGGATAGATATATTTGGCATCATTTTATTTTTCTTAGAGACATAATTATATACACTACCTGTTTAACAGTTTAAAGGATTATAACAGACCTACATTTCACAATCTTGACAGAAAACAGATATATATTATTTACGCAAGAATTCACTATAACATGGTGTTGTTAAGATAAATTACTGTCTGTGCACTCCCAACTGTAAGTTATGTGTACTTTTTTGTAAGGTATGTGTACCTGCATTACCCTCTGTGCGAAGATGTCAAAATATAGAGAAAACAGAGAGAGAGAGAGAGAGAGAGAGAGAGAGAGAGAGAGAGAGAGAGAGAGAGTAAATTCATGAACAAGTAAGATGGCTTAATGGATAAAACCTAAGACAACTTGGCTGAGAGAGAGAGAGAGAGAGAGAGAGAGAGAGAGAGAGAGAGAGAGAGAGAGTTTAGCACGAAAAACGTAAAAGAAATCTAATTCACGGGTGTTTTGATTAAAATGTTTGATTTACAAAATCTCTCTCTGTTTAAAATCCTAACATTACATATTCTGTCTTTAGATATGAAGTATGTCAAGTATATTATACCTCGTATAATTAACTATAAGATAACTATCAGTCTGTATATCTAAGTTGTAATTACCAATGTGAAGCCCGTATAATTTATCCTATTAAATTCTCCTTCCGTTAAAACATCAAGCCTGGATTCCTGTAGCGTAAGTCATTTACTTCCTGACTTTTTGATATACTTGAAGTATTAGGCTTAAAAACAGATTTCTAGCTTATATATATATATATAATTTTTTTTCCTGACCTCGATATTCTTCTTAAATACAGTTTATTATATATATATAGTTTAAATAATATTAAAATCTTGCATAAGGTAGTATATAATCCAAAATAATGATAAGGTTCACTAGAATTGAAAAACTTTGTATCACTTCATTTTACTCAACTAGTTTCATACTTCTGATGAATGTAAATGAAACGAGATGAGTAAAATGAAATGATACAAAATTTTAAAATTAAAAGTGAAGACTTCTACTCTTTTTTCCTTCAAAGCATGAAACTTATCATAAGAAGCAATAATCAATAACAATCATTTAAAGTTCCAACTACATGTCTTTTAAGCATTTTAAATGCGTTAAGTATTTCTATATTCTGTCCTGATATAATAAAGCCTGTATGATTCTGTCTACTTACTCTAATAAATCAACAATTATTTTTGAAATTGTCTTTAAACAGAAATCCATTAACTTAAAACAAAGTTTTATTGTTTCAATTTCGATTTTTTCCTGACTTTAAATGACACCATATAAGCGACATGATGCATTTTGTTTTTCCTAACTCAATTTTCAAACATTAATGGCAATATCAAATTTTCATATGTTTTGGAGTTGTAATCTTGTATAATATTGGCTTTACTGCAAGGCTAGGAGCGTCTAGTTAACTGTATAGAAGCAAAGTTTGTGTCGTGCTTATTTTAAGACTCTATTCCTTCTCTTCTATTTAATATGAAAGCTATTGTGAGATCGTGTTTTCTAAAAGCCTTTGTAAATTTAAAACTATATTTAATTATCCTGCCATTTTTATATTTATTTATTAAATTATTAAAAAAAAATATTAACAGCATATCCCGACTCTATTAATCCGGGTAACTAGTTTTGTCATTTTGGTTATAGGCAAAAATCGGATTTTTTTTTTCGAATAAGATATTAGCTCAATCTGCATTATTATTTAAAAGCATTTGATTAAAAGATTCATTATTTAAAAGATTTTGTAAATTTGGAGACACGATATAAATTTTACGTTGTCATACAGCATGTAAATCTCGCCTAAGGAACATTTAAAAGTCAAAATGTTCCACGCTTATAATTTATTCTTTTCTCTTTAAGAAAATGTCAGCCTTCTCTGGTTTCCATTAAATGTTATCATTTCTATTCTCTAGTTACAATTACAACGATCTAACAAATTCTGATTGTTCTGTGATAAATGAGGTCAGAATTTCTTAACATACAGACTGAAGATTCGAATTACGTAAAATTGATTTTTAAGAAATAATTTCAAGATTTAATTCTTTATTCGTTTCCATGACAATTAATTGCAGATCTTTTAAAAAATGATTTTACACTATTCATTCCATTTCAGTTGTTCAGATTTCTCGCAATTTATGGCATTTTTAACTTCTAAACGTTTATACATAGCCGTGTAATTTTTGTCTTCATTAAATGAAAACATGTGCAGTGTAAATTATTTTTTGCTGGAATTTTATTAATTTATTCCCAAAAGTAGTTCAAAATACGTCGAAAATGACAACATGGCGATAAACTAATAACCACCCCTGAATGAAATAATAAAAGAAAAAGACGTTTGTTTCTTGACAACGGTGACTGTAACGAAATTAAAGGTTACAACAACCTAACAACGGAAACAAGCAAACAAAAGAAGGGGAGATAATAAAGTCTCTGACACTGGATAGGCACTTAAGTATTTAACCAGTGGTGTGGTTTAGAGAACTGTATTTATCACGAGACAAAATAGTTCAAGTTTAAACTTATCAGAAAGAGAGAGAGAGAGAGAGAGAGAGAGAGAGAGAGAGAGAGAGAGAGAGAGAGAGAGAGAGAGAGAGGTGCTTGAAAAAAGTTAGATATATTTTTCAAGGTAATTGAAAGATGCAGCATCATGGGGAAACTAGTATATCATCCATTTCTATAAGCCGAGAGAAAATACAAAATCCCTGATAAAGAAGCTTTGAATACTGTCTTATGTATAAGTAATTATAAATTCTGTAAATAAATTATCTTATGTTTTCTAATTGGACATCCTGATTGGATATTTTCATCTATTCGATAACTAAGTAATCTTGAATACACCTTAATGATTCATTCTATTACAAGCGACCGGAGTCTTAGGTTTTAAGTTCATCTTCATTTTAGGTGAGTGAAAAACATAATTTTATTACCAAAGATACTAAGATTCTACGACATAATTGATTGTGATAACAGAATACGAATTACGTGAAACGCGTTTTTCTACATAGGTGTTATGTGCTGATTTTGAAGGCATTACTTTAATAAAAATTATAAAGCAATCATGACAGCGGAGCTGTTCCTCGTAAATGTTAACACTAATAGTTGCCTGGTTGTAGTGTTGTTTAACTTCGCATCAGCAATTTTTCAGCTTTTTTAAACTAAAGCGAGATTTTTAATCTCTTTGGATTGATCTAAGAACTTATTGTGTACAAGCGCGCAATTACTATTTGTTTTATAAAGTGCTAGCTCAACGAATTAGTTTACAAAAGACAAGTGGGTAACCAGTCATCAATCTGTTCTTTTAGTTCTGAGTTTCAGACGAGGAAGCAGTATCGCAAAATTTAAAGTCTTATGTATGACTTGGTCGTAGTTCAACCCACGACCTCTAGCTCGCTAGGCGAACGTTATACCACTGAGCCACCGAGTCGGTTGATAATACTAGTAATTGTAGTATGTAAATGATGTTCTTATCTCTGATACGAAATACGACACCTTTACATAATAACGAATTTTAAACTGACAGAAGAAGTTAAAATAGATAATCGTGAGAACACAATCATGTCAGTTTAAAAATGTAAATTACATGTAGTTTTAAACAATGATTTTCCCACACACATTGGATGTTTCATGTATATACATTTAAAAGGATAGATCAGATAAAATCGTGAAAACAGACTATTGATCTTTCTTACCACTCAAAATAACCCCTTCAATACTTCATCAAGGTAAATTCATCATTTATTCTAGATTTATTTAAAATTTACATACTACAATTACCAATTATGGGTGTATTTTTTCTCTAGATTAGAAAGAGAAACATCTCGAATCAATTTAGAATAATTTTTTTTTTTGATTGTAACTTTGTTACTAAGATTTTGGTATTAAACATCATAATGAAAGCAACTAATCGTAAAGTATCACAAAGTCGGGTAAAATCGATTTGGGATCATTGACGCTGTACGCCTTCAATTTATTAGGCCAGTTCTGGAATGGTGGCGGAAACCGGAATGTCCTGAAAAATCCATCGACATTCGGCTACCTTAATAAATACTTTCTAACACTAGGATCTACCGAAGCGGGATTCGAAACAAGGAAAAAAAGTATATTTTTTATATTTCTTATTAGGCTTCAATATAAACACAGTTTTCAGTGATGAGGAATGAATTTTCGAAATGTGCACATCTGGCCCCAGTTTCACAATCATTCACTCAATTGAGTGTATACTCAACTCAAATTGGGAAATATTTCAATGTCAATTTTGAGACATTACACAGTAAAAATATAATATCGGATGCTATATTTAATTGTTTAGTGTAAGTTTGATGAACAAATCAAAAAAATTATCTCATAAAACTTAAAATTTTTAAAATACTGATCGAGAGGAAAATGGGAATATTGAATTGAGTGTACACTCAGTTGAGTGAATTGTGAAACTGGGGTCCTGGCACATCAAAATTTAACTGGTATTTTGTGTAATATATTTAATACATATTGGTTAATGAATCAATGTCAGTTTAAAAGAAGGATCGTAATATGTCGATAACAGGTACTTTCTGATTACGAAATCTAAATTAAAATAATTATGATCGATGTGTGTTCTTAAAATGTGCCTTAAGATTGGGGTAAAAGTTGAAAGACGCACATGTAATATGTAGAAAAATGAATTGGAACTGACTCCGAAAGCATTAGATTTAATGGCATTTTATAGAAACAACATATAATAATAATAATAATAATAATAATAATAATAATAATAATAATAATAATAATAAATTATAGTAATAATAATAAAAACATAGATCTACTAAACAAATAAGAAAACGTTAGTTTCCTATTTGCATTTTCAACAAAATTACATGTTTTTTACTAAATACTTTCTAAACCAGCTGTAAAGAAAGACAACTCTTACCAGTAAGCTAAAGCAGTTACAAGCAGTCAAGTTACGAGGCAGATTATCGTTTTTCCGTTTTTGTCATGTATAGTAATAAATAATAAATTTAGAATTATTTCTTATTTTCAGATTTGTACATTCAACATTCAATTTTAACCACAATTGGAAATTTTTATTTTGTGTTGTTGTGGCCAATTTTAATTTTTTTTTCAATTTTAGTAGTTCAAAATCTTTTAACAAGATATGTTCTGTTTATTAAATTTCATTGTGAATTTTTCTTATCGGGTCTTTTCAAGTTTTCTTTGAATTTGCGATTGGTTTGTAACGGTAATTCAATCTGTCAAATTCATATATGTATATCTAAATGTCCGTGTAGATGGCCAAAATGTTTTCATCGTCTTAGCACTACTGTATCTAGGCCCTTAGCAGTACTGTATGTAGGCCCTTAGCACAACTGTAACTAGGCCCTTAGCACTACTGTATCTAGGCCCTTAGCACTACTGTAACTAGGCCCTTAGCACTACTGTATCTAGGCCCTTAGCACTACTGTAACTAGGCCCTTAGCAGTACTGTAACTAGGCCCTTAGCACTACTGTAACTAGGCCCTTAGCACTACTGTAACTAGGCCCTTAGCACTACTGTATCTAGGCCCTTAGCACTACTGTATCTAGGCCCTCAGCAGTACTGTATCTAGACCCTTAGCACTACTGTAACTAGGCCCTTAGCATTACTGTAACTAAGGCCTTAGCACTACTGTAACTAGGCCCTTAGCAGTACTGTAACTAGGCCCTTAGCACTACTGTATCTAGGCCCTTAGCACTACTGTAACTAGGCCCTTAGCAAAACTGTATCTAGGCCCTTAGCAGTACTGTAACTAGGCTCTTAGCACTACTGTAACTAGGCCCTTAGCAGTACTGTAACTAGGCCCTTAGCAGTACTGTAACTAGGCCCTTAGCAGTACTGTAACTAGACCCTTAGCAGTACTGTAACTAGGCCCTTAGCAGTACTGTGACTAGGCCCTTAGCAGTACTGTAACTAGGCCCTTAGCAGTACTGTAACTAGGCCCTTAGCAGTACTGTAATTAGGCCCTTAAATAAACCGAGGTGAGAATTGAAGATCAATCAATCAATCAATCAAGTTTAAATTTCATGTGGGCGGGTAACGGACAAAAATAGGTCTATCGTTTAATTTGGATTTTGTATATAACTTCTGTGGGAAAAAGTACTTGATTAAATTTTTACTGAGGCAGTCACCTCGGTTGCTTCAGAGGTAGTTACGGTACTGCATAGAGATAGATTTCCCGAAATCTCTTATAATAAAAAAATAAAATAAAATAAAAATAAAAATAAATAAATAAATTAAAACAAAATTCAATCATGTCAACATTTGTTAGTGCATAGAAGTTTAGTAAGAGTTATCTCTCTTAGGCTTTACAATTGCAGTCCTCCTCAGCTACGTAGATGTTAATCGAGAAATCGGAAAATCGAAAAGAAAAACCCAAAAACCTAGAATGTTACGTAAACCTGTCTATATTCAATATATTCCTCTCTCTCTCTCTCTCTCTCTCTCTCTCTCTCTCTCTCTCTCTCTCTCTCTCTCTCTCTCTCTCTCTCTCTCTCTCTCAACAGATTGCTTTAAAATTTTCACATACAAAATTTCATATTTCATGTCATTTTTTCACCATAAATGAAAAGTTATCTCGCTTTGAATGGCCAATCTAGCTAATATTTTACAGAAAATATTAACGAATTATTTTTCAATTGAGGGAAACAATCAAAATATCCAGTCGTCGTCGAAAACTGGGACAAAACATTGAAATCTGATATCAAGAAAGCTTGGTTTCTTGTTAAAAAATGAATGAATAAGACAGCATTTAGGTAATAAAACAATAGATAGTATTCCCACTGGTGTAATTATCCTATACGAATATCTAAGAGAGCAATTTCCTTATAACTATTTATAAACCAAAATCTACACTCTAGGGATTAATTCTATTAGAAGTACAATATATATGTATGCAATAAGAATTAAAAAAGAACTGTTGTAAAATTATTTATATAACATTGCTCTTAGAAATGCTGATTAAAAAACAATCCTTGATGTACCACGGGAGATTTATATCACATACAGAAAACTATAAAATTATTTATGCAACATTGACTACACTCAGGGTGATTAGACAAAAACTAGTACCGGAAGCAAAATGACAAACCTATCTGATAAAGTGTATCGTTTTTTGACAGTTATGTTCTGTTGTTACCATGGTTATTGATCTTTCTTAAGAAGACTTAGATGATTTAGATCATGAAGATTGTAAGAGTGTTTGTTTATTAAATGCACACACACACACACACACACACACACACACACACACACACACATTATTATTTTTTATTTATTTTTTCACGTATATTTACATACGTGGTTTAGTGATGGCAAGAAAAGCTGAGAAACAGAAGACAACCTCTTTGCAATCGAGAAATGTTTGGCGCTTTGGTTTGTAAGCATGTACTGATTTGGTTATAGCTTATATATAGGTATTTAAACAGTGCTGTGCGATTGCATAAATCCCGCTTGGCGGGTTTATACAAAAAAGTGTATATTCTTCATTCAAGTTATTTCTCAATAGACAGAACAAAAATTAAAGGCAATGCTTAAAATTAAATTTTATAATAAAAAAATACCAAAAGAAGAATGTCGAAAGTAAAAAATTTAATGTTTATAAAACAAATTAGTTCAATGTTGAACAACAATGAAATGTGCACATGTATTTATTACACAACGGTTTACAAAAATTTGTTATGTTTTTGGTCAAAACGATCTTTGAAAAAATAACTCTAACGTTTTAGCCAATCAGAATGCGTGAAAATGGTAAAATTCGATTATTTAATAATACAAATAGCTTTTGCGTTTGTATGCTTTTAAGCTTACAACTAGCACTGTTTAGCAACATAACTGATAATTTTTTCTGAATATAGCGTTTCCGTTACATTTCCTTGCTATTTCTTTTTGAAAAAAATCGTTTAATTATTTATTCAGCAAAACAAGAGCTTAAAGTATTATTGGAATACAGTCACAAATCCTACTGACTGTTACCATAGTAACAAAAACAGATAATAACAAACATAAACAGATCAATGTGTGTACGACAAAATCGCTTTACTTTTGAGGCTGTCTGTGTATCATTGACACTGTTAACACACACACACAAACACACACACATACACACGCGTTACAAATGGAATTTAAATTGAATGATAAACCAGTATAAATGCAGGATAGTTTTTCTTGAATAAAAAACGAGACGAGTTTAGTTGAGTAATATAAGATTCTTTGTCTTTCTTTAACATGAAAAAGGGGGAATCACACTTCATTCAGGAAATAAATTTATGTAAATAATGTTGTTCTTATGCAAAAAAGCACTATGAAGCTTCGTTAAGGTTTTGAAAAAATTATTATCTGGAGATACGAAGGCATAATATAAAGAAAAAAATTCTCATTTAACGAAGAACTATGAGACATGCAGGTAAACTATAAAATAAAAACAAGTAATGTGGCATCATTTTGTTTCAAACGCAGACTGAAGAAGAAAGTCACTTTAAAGGTAAAGAATGCAAAGAGATATAGATGTTCCCCATAAAACAGTAATATGTGAAATGATTTGGAAATATATTAAATACTTTTTATCTTCAATAATACCATTATTGTAATAAAGTGAAAATAAAAAAAGATTGTAAAATTTAATCTCAACGATGTAAATGGATCGCTGTTAAAAGACATCAAAGTTATATATATATATATATATATATATATATATATATATATATATATATATATATAGCATAGCATAATGTATGTATATATAACTTAAGCACAAAAAAACTCCTACCGAAACCTCTACAGTACACCGTATAACAATGCTGGATTTATACGAAGATTCATTATTAAATTTAACCTATAGCGCACACCCGGCTTTGATGTTTATATTAAAGTTGTGTTTGGTTTACTTTATCAAAGTAACTTTATACTTATTAAAGTTTTTGACATTTTGTTTATAAGAACAAATTAGAAGCCTACTCAGCCCACTATGATTCGACAGACAAATAGTAATATATTAAAGCTTTTTTGTACTGTTACAGAATGTAAATTAGAAGATTAGTGTTTCAAAATTGTATAACATTATTAAGAACCAAAAATTACCATAAAACCCTTAAACCCGAATATAGGAAGATGTGACTTAAATCTGAGAAACCTTTTCCTTGCACTCGAGCAAAACAAGGGTTTAGAAAAGAGGCAACATTTCAGACGAAGCTCAGACTTGACTTGAAGGCATGAGGAAGTAATTATTGATAAACATATATATAACGTATTATATGTATTTATTTGACATTCTTTAATTAGGTTTATTACATTAAAGATATAACATCGAACTTGTGCCTCACTGATTAAGCTTTCAAAATGATTACGTCACCAAACTGATGTCAACTAATCAAGCTATCGAAATGGTTACTTCAATAACTGATGTCAACAAATCAAGCTTACAAAATGATTGCGTCAGCAACTGATGTCAACTAAATAAATTACTGAAGTGATCATGTCATCCAGTGATGTTATCTGACTAAGCTCCCGAAATGACTACTTTACCAAATAATGTCATCTAATAAAGCTACCGAAATGATCATGTCTCCAACTGAGGTTAACTGACTAAGCTCCCGAAACGACTACTTCACCAAATAAGGTCATTTAATAAAACTACCAAGATAATTATGTCACCCACTGATGTTAACATATCAAGCTTACAAAATGATTACGTCACCAACTGATGTTAACATATCAAGCTTACAAAATGATTACGTCACCAACTGATGTTAACATATCAAGCTTACAATATGATTACGTCACCAACTGATGTTAACATATCAAGCTTACAAAATGATTACGTCACCAACTGATGTTAACATATCAAGCTTACAAAATGATTACGTCACCAACTGATGTTAACATATCAAGCTTACAAAATGATTACGTCACCAACTGATGTTAACATATCAAGCTTACAAAATGATTGCGTCACCAACTGATGTTAACATATCAAGCTTACACTGATGTTAACATATCAAGCTTACAAAATGATTACGTCACCAACTGATGTCAACTTAATAAATAACTGAAGTTATTATGTCACCTATGATGTTAACTAATTTATCTTCTTATATAAATACGTCTTGAACTTTTGTTTCAATAAGTTGCGCTTTTTCTGTTTCGGGTTTTATAACATTTGTAATAAATATCAGTTGTTTTTATCATTTGTTGACGGTTCTTGTCGAGTATTTGTGTAACTAAAGCTTCCATTACTAACTGTAGTTTCCATAAGTCACATAACTATAATGTTAGAACGATATCAATGTTGCCCTCAAACTTTTCTACAAAAACACAGTGGTATACAAACCCTTGATTTAATAGTCATATAACAAATTCCTATGCCAATCAGCCTAATAAATGTATGGTAATTCTTCCAAAGATGTTTTTGTAAGAACGCGATGTATATTTTCTTTGATTGCTAGATATATTTAAACAAACCTCAATTAGTGCCATGTAAATATCCAATTAGACCTGGTCTATGTTTAAATTACGTGCGTACATCTCCCTCATTATAACACTACCCCTTTAATACTGTCACTATACAAAAGACTTACTATCGATCTAAGACACGGGCGTGATGAACATTCAACTATTCTCACATATGTGGTTATTTATTTATTTATTTAAAAATAAATTCAGATATAATATTGTTCTCTTTAACAGATTTTCGCAATTTATTCAGATTTGAAACATTTTTGAAACATAAATAGCGTTTACAGAAGTTCTAGAAGAAATAGTCGAAAATGCTCTGAGAAAAATATCGCTGATTTACACACTTATTTCAATTATCTAAAGAAACAACAATGACTTCTATAACTCATAAATTGACTACTACGTGACGAGAAATATAAGATATTGGAAAATGTTCTCGTTTATAATTCAGCTCATTTTAATTTTAAATTGTGATAGAGGAAAAAATGTTGTACTCTTGTTGATGTCAAGTAAGTTACAGTAGGTTTTATTACCAATCGCACGTGTGTGACTTTAAATTAAAATGATTTTATTTTAGGTTGGTATTCAAGCTACAGGTTAGTGTTAATGATGTTGAAGAAAAGGTGACATGTTTATGCCATCTCGATTTTTGCCAACTTATAAATACACCAATCAAAAAGAAAATGATGCTTAAAATACCCGTTTACAAAATAAATTACAAGAAAAAATGTTTTTCTCTTTTACCAAAAATGGAAATCATCAAACAAAGTTAAAACCAATAAAATGCTTTTATTTGTTAATATGAAAAAAATGATTACGATTTTAATTAGATTTTAAAATATTTGATTTTAACCAATATATATATATATATATATATATATATATATATATATATATATATATATATATATATATATATATATATATATATATATATAATCCAATGCGATGTTATTTCTTATTTTTTTAAACATATCATAACATTCTTTCATTACAATTCCTTAATTTAAAATTCTCAACATGACATTAAGATTTACGCTATAAAATCACATAAAGATAGCTTGGATTGATAGAGATAAAATTGAATTTAAAAAGAAATGTGAAGTTGAAATTGAAAAAAAGCTTACATATCTATATATTATTAGTACATCCAAAATGATTATTGCCATTTGTAAAAAACAAAAAACGTTAATATCAGAGACAGAAATTAATAACTATGAAAATTCAATATTACAATGGAATTTGATTTTTTTTACACCATGGGTAATAAATCTTTTTGTAATATTTTTCAATATTCAAGATTGTAACAGGTAGAGATAATTAAATCGGTTTGGAATTTTTGATGTATATGTGATATGTCTTTATTTTTTAGATTAAGCCCGTCGTTTAAAAGTGAAAATTGTGTTTTGTTATTCAAGCATGTTATCGATACAATTGCACTTTTAACAATTTGTTAAAGTTAGTATCAAAATGTAAGTTCATTTTTACATGAATTTAAATTACAACAAAATAATCACTTTTATGTTAAAGGAAGAAAGTATTTAAGATTGAAATATATTTGACGAATGTATGAAAATATCCAAAGTTAATTTACAACCTGATAACAACAGAACAAAGAATGTGTATTTGAGAAAAAAATCTAACAGGAAAGAGAAGTGTTTCTCAAATATTTACATCACCCATGCTAATGAATTCAACATACAACTCCGCGTCTAAATTACAGTCCCAAAACAGAAACATACCAGTCCACGTACAAATCACAGTGCCCAAAACAACATACCAGTCCACGTCCAAATCAAAGTCCAAAAAACAAACATACCAGTCCACGTACAAATCACGGTCCCAAACACTAACATACCAGTCCACGTCCAACTGACAATCCCAAACACAAACATACCAGTCCAAGTCCAAATCACAGTCCAAAAAAAAAAAAAAAACCAACAAAAAAAACATACCAGTCCAAGTCCAAATCACAGTCCCAATCAGCAACATACCAGTCTACGTCCAATTGACAGTCCCAAACACCAACATACCAGTCCACGTCCAATTGACAGTCCCAAACACAAACATACCAGTCCAAGTCCAAATCACATCTACCATATCGTTTTAACTGAAAAACAATTGCACTACACGCAAAAGTTGAAATAAAACCCTCTGAAGACTTCTATTATGCAATTGCAAATGGGGGTAATAAATCGTTAGCTATATAAAATAAATTCCGAAGTACTGTAGCTGTCAAACATTTTTGATAAAACGTTATCATGTCAAATACATGTACATCTTATGCTCTGAGGTGTAATTAACATCTGTTATTATAAAAGAAATTAAATATTTTTTAAAACGGATTGATTTACCATACTCAACGTTAAAATTTTCGAATCGAATGCATTGAAAAGCTATGTTTGTACATATAAGTTAAAATGGTTAATGTCGATTCTCTCACAGTTCTGTAACCAAACGGAAATCTTTTAAACAAATTGAATACACTTCCGAAAACGGAATTTTACCAGACAGACATTTTGTAAAAACTTGACCATTTAACTTGGTATTTAGTAAATATGTTTAGCACAATTTTCAGGCGTCATATTTTTGAAATTAATTTAAAACTTAGGTCTGTTCCCTCATGCAAACCATTCCTAATTGGATTTGGTTTCATATAATTTTGGAACTTTGTATTCATTATTTTTCAACTGTTTGGCTTATGTTTTTTATCTATCAAACTTTTCAGCCCCTAGTGTCACTAATGAGGAATAATTTTTCCGAAATGTGCACATATGGCACATCAAAGTTTAGCAGGGATTTGTTATATATATATTTAGCCGTATTTTAGAAGAAAATCAATGACCAGTCTTAAATCGTAAATTAGTAATTAGACCTGTTTTATTTTGTGGTGTTGTTAAATCGTCATTTTGATTAAAATAAAAAAAAATGTATTTTAAAGTTCCATTTTATTAATTCTGTAAAGACATAGAACTGCTTTTTTAAACTCCAAAATAAACGGAAAAAAAATCACGATATTCATTTCATTTACGATAGATTTCATATGCATCGACATTTATTAAAATCAATGTTATTACATTAGAAAAAATCATATCGAATTGCTATACGGAGACAGTAATATGCTTATTATGCTTATATCAGTGAAAGTTATATATATATATATATATATATATATATAGATAAAAACATATATATGTTACGAACGCTAATGCAACCAAACAGTTATCGCAATGTATTATAGTAATTCAACTACATCAAATCTGTTACTGCAACAACTGTTCTGCAACATGATTTGACAACATATTGAACAATTAAACAAGCATATTGGGTAAGGTGCATTTGATATAATACAATTGAAGGGCGGTTATCATTCAACTTTTATAAAACTTAAAGTTCATAAATGCGCATATACTAAACATTTGCCTTATAATATTTAACAATAATTAAACAACCCCTTCTTGTAAATACTATGAAAAATTACAAAAACATTATGTTCTATCATTCTTGGTTGATTGGTGCAATATAACACACACACACACACACACACATACACACACACACACACACACACACACACACACATAAGTTAATGTAGGTTGGATTAGTTGAAGTCTGAGACAAGGTACAAATCTCTTAAGATTTTCTGCTTATATCACACCAGAATTACACTAAAATTACATCACAAATGACATTGATATATGGCTTCTCAAGATGTTTTATTGCAGTTATAAGTCAAAGTTTATTTTTTCAAAATATGCTGTTTTAACAGAAATGTAAGTTCAGCAGTACAAATCCTGAAGTAAACCTAAAGATATGACAGTTCAATTAAAAGAGACAAGTCTGTAAGACTGCGGGAAATCATAAAAATAGAAGAATATAGTTCAAAGAAGTTTGAGCGGTTGTGTTATTTATGGAATATAAAAGAATTTGTTTTTATATATATTTTCAGACAAAGTAACAAGAGTAACTTGTAATCACACAAGAGGTCAACAAAGAAGGAACCGATAACTGGATAAATTTGACTTCCTATAAATCCATGTTTTTTTTTCATGCTCAAATTTAATTTTGCACATGACGGGTGTACCTAGCCAGCTAGACAGACAGGATGTGATTTACCCTCTTGAACACCAGGTCTCATTTTTTTAATGAAATTTTACGTTTTTTCCATTGTGATTTTGACAAGTGCTGGTATATTTGTGTTTTATATCTCATAGCAATATCTGATCCTTACAGGTGACTTAAAATTCCTTTCAGAGTGAAAGGATATGAATTATATGCAATCGTAAATCCTTATGCTCATTGGCCAAGAACGAATCTGAGATGAAAAGTACGCGTAAATTGCAATAACAATGTAATACATTCTGTTCATCACCTGTAGAAAGCCACATATTGTCGCAGCCACTTTATTCATGACAACGTACTTGTAAAAAAAAATATAGTAAAGTTAAAAATTTGTGACCTCATTGGAACCAAGAAGTCGTTGAGGAAAAAAGTTCACTATTATAGCTTTTTTGTTATCAATCATTTGTGTTAACGTGAAAACAAAAGTTATCTTTATACACATGCATTAAATACCGTCACCTCAGACAATACTTTCTTTGAAAGACGCTTTTAAGATTAAAAATATTATTTATTAACACTTTTTCAACTATTTAATAGTAACTAAGTGAGTACTAAGTATTTAGGCCAGAACTAATAATTAGTTACAAAAAATAATCATTTAGGATTTTTTTATTCATAGCTTGTCAAAAAAAGTGTTAAACGAATTGGTGATTTTTGCAAATACATTTAATAACAGGATGCGACAAAAATACAAGCAAGATGTAAATTGTGTAAATAAATACACTATTGTGTAGAAAAAAACTTAAAGTTAACAGTTCAATAAACAATAACGTGCTTTGTAAATATATAACAAATACCTGCTAAATTTTGATGTGCCAGATGTGCACATTTCGAAAAAATCATTCCTCATCAGTGACACTAGGGGCCGAAAAAGTTGATAGATTAAAAAACATACGCCAAACAGTTGCAAATCAATGAATCTAAAGTTCCAAAAATATGTGAATCAAAATCCAGCTAAGGAATGTTTTGCAGGAGGGAACAGACCTTAGTTTTAAATAAATTTCAAAAATTAAGACGACTGAAAATTTTGCTAAATGGTATATAACAGATAAATGAAAACTGTTTGCCTAATTGAAAAATAATGCGAAGGAACATTACCAAACCATGACAAATATGGTGTACGTCACATAAATGTTCTTCGTTTAAAAAGATTTTAATGTTTTACGCACAGCGATCTATTTTAGTTAAGAGCTTAACATTTGAAGATAGTAAATTTAATTGTTTTAAAGTTTTAAAACAATGTTTCCAATGCACATCAAAATGTCATAATACTTTATACGATAAAGATGATTAATGGAGGTTCATTAGTGCGTTTAGATTTATTTTAATGTTTCTGTATTCTCATAACAACTAGTACAGGAACGGTACCAATTAGCACATTTTACATCATGGGTACATTTAAAAACAATCCATAATTCTACTTTTCGTTTCCTGAAACTTATCGATGAGTTGAATAAGTCATGGCTATACACATTAAAAGAATCCTTATTACCAATCAGATACTAGAACTTCCTGTTAATAAAGAGATATGTGATGAATCCAAGTTTTTGAAACACCAGTTAATTTTACCTTTCCTGTTGTGTCTTTTAATTGCATCCGGGTAATGTGACATATTGTATGTAATATAGAAAAATATTTGAATCGAAATGTTTTCATTTTAAATTTCAAATTATCAAGATTTATAAAACGATTTAAGAACTTGTTAGTTCTCTTTATTCCTTTTTAACATTCAATATATAGTGATATGTTGAATGTTAGAAAGGAGTAAGGAGAGCTTGAAATATGAAATAAAATGTTACAATACATAATAACTTTTAAAATGGTAAATTGTTTTTCTATTGGAGTTCAATCAGTTGATATGAGCAGTCATCTTTAGAAAAACAGTTGATGCCCAATATTGATTATTAAGTATTAGTATAGAAAGAAATCATTTAACACATTTTAGCATTTAATAAAGATGTAAATATTTAACAAAAATAACTGTTTGAATTTGATGTGCACGTTCTAGAAAGTCACTCCGAATCAATGACAATCAAAGCCGAAAACAAATACAAAAAAATAAAAAAAAGAATAAATAAATAAATAAATAAATAAATAAATAAATAAATAAATAAATAAATAAATAAAAAAGTAAAGTATTAAGTGAGACCGAAATTCAAAAAGTATATGAGTCAAAATTCAGCTAAAACAGAATATTTTGCATGACAGAACATAGTTTTAAACATGTTTCAGTAAACAAAATAATTTTAAATTAAAATATATATTACAACTTTTACAACTAACTTTGCTATTATTCTTTTAAAAGGACTCGTATCTGAATATTTATCATCCATGAAAAGCTGTTTATTCCTTACATTATGAGAGTAAAATGTCTTGACAAAGCTTCCATAATGAATATTAACAAATAAAACGGATCCAAAAAAAAATAAAAATAAAAAATAAATAAGTAAATAAATAAATAAATAAATAAATAATAATAATAATAATGATAATAATCATAAAACAGCCATTATCATTAGCAGATACACAAATGTATTTTCCTTTCCGATAGGATTATGAGTTATCAATCTGTTTTTTGCAGTTTTAAAATTGCATTGGTTCTTTCATTTTTATTTACAACAATTTTTGTTCTATAATAGGATTCAATGACACATCGTAATTAATATATATTCGCTATTTTGAAAATATTTTTGACGTTGTGATCGGAAGAATTAGGTTTGATATTGATACCATTATCAAAGGTTATATATTCTATATAGATGTCAAGTGCTTATAAATAAAATTCATTATTTTAATACAAAATCAAAACCAGCACAATACATAGCAAAACGTTATAAAATTTATAATTAAAAAAAATTAAAAAATATACAAATATTCCTCAGGTTGCTGATCAATTTTAGCATCTAACAAAACCGACATATTATATAAAGGTTCACACATTTTTTATAGCTTAATTATTCAAACACATATTTAACCTAATATTCTTAAAAGAAGTCTTGGTTGTGTTTGATATTACTTCTTTAAGTATCAAAATGTGTTACATAAATCAGATCAGCTGTTTTCACCGATATAGAGATGAGTTTGAAAAAAGATCTGGTTAAAATATTTAAAAATAAAACTCGAGAAGAAGTTTCGTTTCAATTGAATAATCTTAATCTACTTATCGTCAATTTTACATGAACCCTTTGATGTTATAGCATCCGATAAAAGGAATAATGAATTATATATAATGAAATTCAATATATTGAATTAAATCTGTGCTAATAAGTATTGCATAAACTTACGATCAATATTCCAATAGCTGTGCATAATAAATTTCAAGAGAAAATCTTTATTAGTTATGCATATGTTGCAATTTGATCCAAAATGAAATAATTATGATAATGATAAAAAAAGTGTCCCTACTAATCAAATTGAATTCATGATTTTAACATAAAACTCATGTTTCAGTTTTCATAATTATCTTTCTGTCTGAATCAAAAGCAATTTTATCTCCATTTATTTATTCTAGAGAGTTTATATAGAAGCGTAAACTTTTATATCAGTACAAGGCTACGTTAAATATATATATTTAAAAATCTATTATTAATAAAAGCCAAAAATTACATGATCAAAACAATGTTTATTTTAACAGTTCTGGTGTTTTATCAAATTATTGGAATAAAACAAAATCGCGTTTCTGTAATTTTAAAAATATCTGTTGTTGGAAAACACTTAATAAAAAGTTAATAGTTTATAATGTCTTGTTTCTAACATATTTAAGCCTATATCCAGTTAAAAATTTATGAATATTTATTATTATTGAAAGCCAATTCAAGTTTTAAGATATAACTTGATATTGCTACGTCTTTGCTTATAAAACTGCCAAAATTGTAAGTATGTTGATTGTCTAGTGTGTCAAGGCATATATATATATATATATATATATATATGTGTGTGTGTGTGTGTGTGTGTGTGTGTGTGTGTGTGTGTGTGTTAAATAGTGATTGAATAAATAAGAGTTTGTTAAATAAAAATGAGAAATGAGATATCTATAAAAAATGCCTGCTTAATTTGATATGCCATATACTGTAAATCAGGAAATTAATGTGTCATGAATTAATGAGAATTACCTTTTTTTAAATTAACCAGGGTGGTAAAGGATTATCAGAACAAAGAAACGCGTTGTTAAAAAAAACCAAACAAACATTCTCAAATACAACGCTTGGTAAAGCATTCAAAATTAGGACGTCCATGTCGACATGTGTACAACTGATCTTCGTCTTCAACTCACGAGTTTAGAATGTTAGATTACTTATAATCACAGTACTTTCAATTTGATGTTCCAGTCAAGGTTCAAAATGATGTCATGATTTCACTCGTAGCAAAATTCCCAGTAGGAAAGAAACAGCAAAAAATTACCGCTAATTGTAAATATACTTTCATAAATCAGTTACGATAACAACTCCCGGTTAAGGGAGGTAACTCAATTTACAACAAATATGCAGAATACAAAAATCGGGAAACAAATGCGACAAGAAATTAATGCAATTTATCAGGTCTCGCATTTTTCGCATTAAATTCCTGATTTACAGTATGCAAATTTCGGAAAGTTCTCATCAATGTCACTAGACATAGAAAAATTTGAAAGATACAAAGAACATAAACCAAACAGTTGAAAATTAATGAATCCAAAGTTCCAAATCTATATAAATCAAATTCCGGCTGAGAAATTTTTCATGAGCGATCAAACCTCAGTTTTAAGCATGTTTGAAAAAAACTAAGACGGTTCTTTTTTTTATCAGGGCATTGTATTATCTGATCCATGTATAACGCTTTTTTAAGATTCTTTTTTTTGTTTGTTTCTAATAACGTATCCTACAATGTCATTAGGTTCGTTTAAGTGTCGATCGTATGGTGTGTTAGCGCATTTAAACATGTTAAAAATCGGTGATTTCGGCAAAAATTGTATAACACTCGAAAAAAGCCGCTAATATGTTATACTATCATGATGCATATTGAATTCAAGGAAAAATAATATACAAGTTATAACCTTCTTGATAGCTGTTACAAAAGAATTGAAATAAACTTTTAAGCAGTTTATTTGGCGTTTGGTATATTAGTTATCAACTTAACATGAATTACGTTTTAAGAGAAATCTGTTCAAACATGCAATACGTGTACATAAAACTTCTGAAAATCTGTGAAATATAGTCTTTATATTATAATTGTTATGTGAATGATGTATATTTGTTTACAGCAGATGTTAAAGTGTTTGTAAGAAGGCGTGAAATGGGGAAAGAATGTAAATTTGGATTACGGCTGTTACCATTATGATGAAATCCTCTATAAAAGCTTAAAACATGACGCTTTTAATATTATACACGAATCTTTATGCTTCTTATGATGCGGTATTATGGCTTATTACTTTTAAAAATAGTATCAGCCGAGTAAATCAGTGAAAACCTCTTTAGACATAATAAAAAAGTGTCGATAAAAAACTTAATGCCACAGACGTATATTTTACAGCCTAAGAAGAAACAAGTTCTAATACAGTTAAATTAAATCATAAAAATTATTAATGTTTGTTGACCAGCAAAAAACAAACTGAATGCATAAATCTTTATTTCTGATTAATTGTAACATCAATCAAAACACACACACACACACACACACACACACACACACACAGAGTGTCATTTTGCAGTGTGATAACTATAAGCATCAAAATAATTTTCAAAAGGTTGTTTTTGGATTACGCATGTAGATTGCTTCAAATCATCTTACGGAAAATGTATAAGGTTTTATGTAATGAAATTAATATTTAAAATATGTATTCGATATCTTATACAGCAAGATGATGTTCTTTTATACATCAATAGTTTGAAATCATCTTTGGAGAAAGACTTCAAAGATAGAAAAGATTACTACACTTTGAATGATATTTGATCGATTATGTATTAAAACGAATCATATATAATATTTAAAAAACCAAATGAAACACAGATTGCATACTTTGCAGACAGATATGGAGACAGACATTTGAATTAAAAACCTTACATTATGCACTTTTTCATTGTATTAAACCAATTTTTCCAGTTTTCAAAGTTTTTACTTTGTACTTCGGATTGTGATATGGACAAGAACTGTTATGTTTGTTTTATTAATATGTGTGTTTTTACATTTATTTTTTACCTTTTATTTTATATCTGTAAAGTTGTCTGCTGACTAAAAGATTAAATATTTGTGACTCAGTAACAATATCAATATGGTACCAAACAATCAATCAAACAATCAATCAACAGAGAGAGAGAGAGAGAGAGAGAGAGAGCAAGTAGAGAGAGAGAGAGAGGAGAGCAAGTTAGAGAGAGAGGAGAGAGAGAGAGCAATGTCAGAGAGAGAGCAAGTTAGAGAGAGAGAGCAGTAAGAGAGAGAGAGCAAGTAGAAAGAGAGAGAGCAGGTCAGAGAGAGAGAGAGAGGAGAGAGAGAGAAGAGAGAGAGAGTTAAATCGAAAACACTAAATGCTACAATAATTATCTAGAATTTGTTTCTTTTGTTAACATACTCTTATCCCATTTCAATTAATGCAAATTCCTAAAAGAGCTTCTAAACAATATCAATGGTCAATTACGAATCGCGATTATTTTAAGAACCCTCTACATTGTTTGAACAATGTACATATTGAATAAAACTATCATAAAATGAATGATTACCAAAAGCTACATCTTGTTATAAGTAGATAAGTAGTTGGATGACATCACCGTTTAAAATAACCAAACTGGACTTAAACACTTGACAGAGTTATTTCTGGTCGGCTTAATAAAAAGATTACTTCAGTAGTATGTTATTTTCACAATACGTTGTAGATTTTTTATGGAAGAGAATAAAATCACTCGTACTATAATCTTTAGAATTATTTGTCATAATGTTTCTATCATAATTTAGAAAATATAACACCAGTGTTGTATTACAAAAGTCTTAAGAATGTGATAACAGTTTGTAGTAATGTGCTTAAAAACAGCCTCAATCAAATTAAAGATAGAGATTATCGTTTTATAAGAAAAGCAACTGTTTTCCTTTTTTATTTTGTAAATGTTAATTTTTTAGAATTGAAATGTTCATATTAAAGCTGCCCAATGCAATTTAGTAAATAGTGTTTATTCAGTCAGCTTTTTAAAAAGTTCTGATTGTAAAATACCAAATATCTAGACGCCCCTGGTCTTGATTAGGATTTCCAAGCGAATATATAAAAGAAATACTGTAAAGACTTCTCTGCGAATATTGTTCTTATGACTCTAGTTCAGATTAATTAAAAGAATGCAAAACAAACTCAAAACATGAAGTCCAAAATTCCAGTTTATCTCTGATTCGATAATTTTAACTTCTTCAAAACAGTATCAGATCATCCTAACAAAACGAAAAGAAAAATCTGTCAAAATAGAAACCGAAAGGAAAAAAAAAACTTCCTTGCCATTTAGATGTGACATTATGATTTTTCTTTACAAACGATGTTATATCAGGAGCGACATACAGTTGTGATCAGAGTAATTTTCGATTATGTAATTAATCCATAAATTGTATATATGCGTTAACTTCTAGGTACAAACGCATTATTGTGCAGTTAAGGAAACCAGCAATTCGATTAGAATTTGAAAATTAACGCGACCTTATATACCCTTTTTAGACATTAAATAGTTTTGTATTATGTTAAAATGCAGTAACATTCTGTTTGAAATCTTACTGCATGCAATATAGACAGAATAAATGTTGTTATAAGAGTTGATTTTTTTGTAATTTCTTTAAAATAAATATATATGTGTTAGTTAAACGACCCTCCAGAGAAATTTTATCAAAATATGAATATGCAATCTTTAGTAAAAAGGTGTAATTTTCTCCGAGAAAGACGAATGTTGCACAATAGATGAAATAATTCACAGAAGAATAAAACTAAAAATGTTTTGATCCAGACTCAACAAGAAAGCGATTTAATATATAAAACATATGGCTAAAATCTTGAAAAATGAAAACAAAATGAAACCAAGACTTTAGCATCCAAATTGCCGGGATAAGTTGTTGATTTTTACGGACATTGAATTCTTAAAATTATCAATCAGATGGTTTTAAATTGGACGGAAAGATTTGAATTTCCAGATAAAATCAATATTTGGCAAGCGAAGGAAAACGATCTGCATATATTCAGTTCGAGGCTGTTTCGAATTACAAACAGTTTCAAAATGTAAGCTCTAATTTAATTATCACACACACAATACATTGAAGTAAACTCATAAACATAATTTTAAAATTGAAAATAAAGTAAGACATTCATTTGTCAGGTGAAATAATTATGTTTATCAGCATAAAGTAACAAACAAGCTATATTTTGCTATAGGACCTGAGATAATCAATTAGAGATTAGCGTGCAGCAAAAGTATTTAGATGGTAATGTCATAAAAGATTGAGTACTAATGAAATTAACAAATAATTGTATTCTCATCGCAAATGGAACTTAAACTCAACCGGATGTTCCTATTTCCGATTTCTGTCTGTAAAATATATTTTAGTGCCTGCTATAAATTGTATATTTAATCTAAAAACATAATAATATTAATCAATTATTAATCCCGCACCAATGAACACATTGTTTTTTAATTATCTGCCAGCCCTTTGATGAGTTCTTGTTTTGTTGCAATATGAATATAATTATTATTAAGATATGCAGTTTCTCATTTAAGAGAAAACAGCATTTATCTACCTTACCGATAAATAAATAAATAAATAATAAATAAATAAATAAATATATCAAACAGAATAAAAATTTTAAAAAAAATTAAATAAGGGTTAACATTTGTAAATAGCATTTTTTAAGGAACATCCTAATTGAGGTATAATAGATTATTAGATTAACAAATAGTTCATTAATCAACGCTTAAGAAATTTCAGAATACAGAATTTCAGAATGAAAAAGATTAAATGAAAGAAAACTGTTCTTTGCCATTGCAAAGCCGATGTTTTCTCATTGATAATAATAATAATAATAATAACAATAAATAAGTCTATAATCGTATTTCTAAGACAAATCAATTGTGTTTTAATTTTTTATCAAATATTAAAAATCCTGTTTTCTTCATTTCGATGTATTATACTTGGTTTTAATCTATCATACACACGTACAAGTTATCAAGCAGTATGGCTTGTGATTAAAGCTGAAAGGAATAAATTAAAAACATAAAGAATCTAGTCACATTAAAAAAGAATGCAGGAGAATGTCGCGTTTCTGTAAAAATCAAATGGATTCTTCATTTAAAAATAAAAGGAAAAAAAAATAATATAACAAAATGGTTCATAAATAGTCCAAAACCAAATAAAGTAAGGACATAGGATTTAATTTAATACTAATGCTTAACTGTTATTTTGTATGTAATTGATACATTTTTAACTCGATTATGACATAGCTTGCTTGATGTTTTCCTTTTGAAAGTAATCATTGTAATATCAAAAGAAATGCGGTAACATGTATTTCAACCCGGAACATATTGGTTTTTTAACAGGCAAATGCACAAAGTAATGAATTTTCAGAATGACAGGTTCCAGTGACAAGCTAGAGAAGCGACAGTTAAGTCTTTGATTAAATTACACTGGTAATTAGCCACTGAAAGAGTAACTTGTCAAATGACGCTTCATATTGTGTACGTTCAATGTGTAATTACACAAAGATAAATGTATTTTAAACAGCTAGCTGAAAAACAAAACGGAATTAATAGGAAATACTGACAGATCTTTTGATGGTTAAAAGCTTGAGATAAGGAGCTTCTGAAAAGAAGACGCATTCAACGACCTCGTCGTCATGTTGTATAACTTTAACAAAGATTTAAATTGCAAATTATTATTGCATATGTTAAAAATACAATGGCACCAAAAGACGTATCGTTACAAATGAAAACAGCAACATTAAAAAAAGAGAAAACAATTTCTAATCTAAACACCATTGAGAACTGATATAAAAACTGGATACACAACAAAAATAAAGGCAAAGGAACGACAAGGCAGAAAACATTTCCTACATAAATAATGAATCTTATTCATTTGTGCGTTTGCCTGGCTAATTTCCTCAAACAAAAATTCAGCGTTAAACAATTCAAACAAATGCTGTTTCACAAAAACAGTCATTAGAAGCTGTGTGAAGTCCACACACACACACACACACACACACACACACACACACACATTTTTCGGGCATTTTATAAGTATCGACATAACAAAGAGAATACAATGGCAAAAATATTGTCGATTGGATTATTCTTTTGTCTTTCCATTTAAAATGAATTAAAATGCTTTGTCCTTAATCTACCACATTAGACGCGTTGACATATTACATTTTCATTGGAATTTTATTTTTCAAGTTTTTGACAACTTTTTTTTAAAAAAAAAAAAAAACTCAATTGACATCAATCTAACAAAATCCTGACTGAATTGGCCAATATTCCATACTTTACTAATTACATAAATGAAAAATTGACAAACTTCGTGAACATCATTCAGAAGTTTAGCTATCCAATCAGGGTTTGATCAGATTATAGGTTTTGAAACGAAATGAATGTGTCGACATAATATCCGGAGTTTCAACTATTTAAGAATGAAGTGCCATCTTCAACAAAAACAGAAATAAAATAAGATGAGGCAATATAAAGACAATTTACACTAATATTAATGACTTTAGAATGTCAGTGTAATTCGTTTCAGGTCTTTTGTAATATGAAGAAAAGACTATGTTATAAAAGCAAATATAATTTATGATATTTTTAAATGTTTCACGAAATAATCTGATCGCCCTATGAGTTACAATATTTAAAATGTCCCATTAGGAAAATTTCAGCCGTCTTAATCTTTGAAATTTATTTTTAACTAAGTTTTGTTCCCTTATGCAAAACATTTCTTAGCTAGATATTGATTCATATGACATTGGAATTTGTTTCATTAATTTTCAAATGTTTAGCTTATGTTTTTATCTATCAAACTCTCGGACCTTAGTGTCACTGTTGAAAAAAGGTTTTCCGAAATGTGCACATATGGCGTATCAAAATTAAACAGATATTTTTGTTATATATTTACACATCTTTTTACGACAATTATCTAATGGCAAATGTTTATACTGTCAAGTGTCGAGTCAGATTAATTAACATTTGTTTCTTATTTACTTGTCTATTGATTATGTATTTTTTTTTTTTTTTGGGGGGGGGGTAATTAAATCGATTCGCTATAACGAAATCCTTTTAAAGATTTAACATGCTGCCATGAGCCACATGTTTTCATTTTCAGAGAAAAATTAATATGGTTTGATGAGACCGTTACAAAAATAAAGAATAATATTTTTTATGAAATGAATAACTTTTTGTTTCTGGATGCTAATTTTATGTTTTTTTTAAAAAATATATTCCATTATGTTTGTTATTTGTGCTTGATGTAAGCCAGTATTTTTAGAAACAAAGAACAACAAAAAAATCGATAAAAAGAAAAATATAAAATATAAAACATTTTTGAAACATTTATAACAATATTCATCAAGCCAAATCATTTCTTAAAACAGCAAAAGACAACATAGTCCTTAAATTTGTACATTTTGGTCGCTAAAATCGTACAAATTTTCTCTCATTAAAGTACATATTTTATCGCCACAGAACCATTTATGTGTTAATATAAGTGACATGTGACAGGTTTACGCACATACAAGTTAAGGATATTGTATATCTGTCTCTAAATTGCTTCCTCTTCGAATACAAAAGAAGCTTTTTTTATCAAGAATTTCTTGCTTATGATTCCCTGTGTATAGCTCTGCGAGCATCATTACTATATCTCTCATACAGGTTTGCTTAAGAATTGTTATTTCAAAATATAGTATAAAATTTTGATAAGACTAAATAGTTCAAAAATTGGAAGGAAAAGAAACTTTGACATTATTGATATATAACTGATATCGAACAAAGAGAACAGCCCAAGAAATTATTTGATTTCTGCAAATGACAGATAAATAAAATTGTGAACAAATACGGAATTTTCTTATCACATGATTCCTAAAACTTAATTACTTCTTGCTTGTTTGTTATAACATACATTTTAATGAACTTTCTAGTAATATTAAATGTTAACTTTAATTAATACAAAAAGCAAAAGTTAGTGTATCCCCAAAAAATATAGAAAAAGAAAAAAAATCAAGGATATAAAATAAAGGCTGAGAATTGAGAAAAACAGCAAATTTGGAGACAAGTAAGTAGCATTCTTAAATGTGTTTTAAACACTTCTGAAAATCACTGAAAAAAAGAGTATCAAATTATATAAACAGGAATTAATTCATATGTATATATATATATATATATATATATATATATATATATATATATATATATATATATATATATATATATATATATATAAAATTTTTGTTTTACAAATTAAATGCCATAGGTCTAAGACTTGCATGTTTATCTTGAAAAAAAAAATCCTTCAAATCACATTTGTAATATGACCTTATGCAAACAAATGTGTTTCTCATTTAAACATCTTTTGATTTATACATATTTTTGCAATCACATTCTAAACAATAATTAGATATTAAGATTGGTTTGTTTATAAATAATATTTCTCCCTATTTATTTATTTTGACTGTATATATAAATACGTTTATGATTTATTGATGTTTTATAACAGTTCAAGACAGTTTTGTATATGTATTCAAGATACAGACAGAAAAAAACATTTTCTTCAAAAACAAATTGTTTTGGTTAGTTTATCTAAATGTTAGATCAAATAAATGCATTAATCTACTTGATAAATGAAAAGTTTTACGACACGTTGGGAAGTTTCGAAAACAATATAGATGATATTTTGGTAAATAGCCATTAAATTGCAAAACTTATTCAGAAACCCTTAAATAAATACAATACAATAAAATAAAAAAATAAATAATTAAATAAATAAATAAATACATGGTCTTGAATGATGTAAACAAAGAATGTCAATTTTGAAATACCCGGGGAGTATCGACTGAAAATTTCATAGAAATATAAGTAAAATAAGACCAAGAAACATGTTGATATCTTAGCAAATGATTTCAAAAAATAATCTCTAACACCATTTTGTTTTTATTGATCTAAGAATTTATCAGTTATTAATTTTAAGAGGTGGGTGTTAAATTAATGATTTTTAACAACATATTTTTTTTATCTATTTTTTTTGGGGGGGGGGGGGGTTGATTTGGGCGTCTATGGCACATGTATGTTTGTGTTTAATTTATGTGTTAATAGTACTTATATAACATCCTCGGTTATAACTTCCTTGTGTACACACAGAAAAATTTGATCAAAGAACATACTGCTTTTAGGCCAATCTCTATAAGTGGATTATAAGGTCTGAGAAAACCAAAATTTAACGAACCGTAGACATTCAAGAAATTGTAGGACGGGTCAACAGATCAAATGGTTTAAAGTAACATGTCAGAAAGTAACCTTTTTATATTTTGCAGATTAAATAAACTAATTAATTAACTTCGTTGTTAAGGAATTATATATATATATATATATATATATATATATATATATATATATATAAATATAAGGGTTATTCAAACAAGAACATTTTAATTTTAAACACATTAGTTTAAAAATAATTAATTGTTTTACCTCCATGTTGAATTTTGTTCCACAATTAAAAGATCCAATGTTGTTATTACATATTTATTATCTTGATCAAATTAGTAAAACTCAGTAGGCTGTATTTGTGCCATATTTACCATTTAGCAAAATTTACAGCCGTCTTAATTTTTGAAATTTATTTTAAACTAAGGTCTGTTCCCTCATGCAAAAAATCCTTTAGCTTGATTTAATTTTACATAATTTTGGAACTTTAGATAAATTATTTTTCAACTGTTTGGCTCATGTTTTATTTTTCTATCAAACTTTTCGGCCCCTAGTGTCAATGATGAGGAATGATTTCCGAAATTTGCACATAAGGCACATCAAAATTTAGCAGGTATTTGTGTTATATATTGAATACATTATCTATTTGGAGAAGAATTACAACAGCCAATCAAAACTATAAAGCTCAAACTTTCATTTAACTGTTTTAGTCTTAATATTTATGTACGGAAACTTGATAAAAATTCAACCCATCTTCCATGAATATTTAATCAAATGCGTTTTAAAATTAAAGGACGTGGTAGAAAAAATCATAAATGTATAATTGAAAACAAATATCCTTGCTGAAAAAATTACTTAAAATTGAAACATGACAACGAGCTCGTAACAACAACAATGTAATAATCTTCACCATAATAGCAATGACGAAATTCCACAAAACTATCCTACATGCAATATCCATTGACATTGATACATTTTATTTAAATCTTTATTAAATAAATATAAATTTAATGCCAAAGGTTATATATAAACCCTTAAAAAGTCAACTTGTCTAGCAATAACATAAAATCCCAGCAGTCAAATACACAACAGAGATTAAGACAATTTTTTATTTAAATATTGAAGAGTGAATAATGTCTGATCTCAAAATTAATGTCTTTAACCTCTCGAATAGTGATATAAAATATATCAAAGAACTCTGTTTACAACATAGTCTTCTTAGTGAATATACTGTTCTTGTAATTGCATGATTACAACCGAGGGTTAACGAGATGAAAACAATCTAAGCGTCACAGAAACGACATGAAATGTAAAAAATAATGTCAAATGTCTAGAGCTTCTCTTAAATACACAGTGGATTGAGCAAATAACCATTTTCAATTTTGTTTATTGACTTTGTAGGGTTATACGATAAATGATACTTAAACAATTCTTGAAGTATTTGCATTCTAAGAAAAACGACAAAATGGAAAAAAAATGGATTGAGAATGTTCATTCTTTTTTTAAGAATAAAAGAAACAGAAAAGAAAAGATTTTCTATCAACAATCCTACACTGCATCTTTTTCCTCGAAGGACCGTAACTAATCAGATGTTTAGTCAGATAAATACAAATATAGTTCTTATTAAACAGGAACACTGCAACAAAACAGATGGGTTTTGCACAAAAAATATCAACGCTTATTTAAAAAATATTTTTACCCAGTTCAGACACAGATGGGCATAAATATGTATTAAATATAATTTAAACAGGTGCCCGTTTTCATTCCATACAAGTATAATGTTTTCTTGAAATGATACCATGAACCATTTCATCATTTATTCCGTTTTCACTTAAGACAATCGTTTAAACAATGTAATTGTTCTTGTGGAATTTTTAACAATCCCTTACAATATTTGAGATCGATGCAATGACTGAATATGCGGCAAAATTGTTATTCCCTAGGAAGTCCACAATAAATCACTTAGATAAATATTTGAAGAAAATGTTAGAAGTTCATATGTTCTATTGCTGTCTCTGGAAATAAAATATTTTGTTATTTAATGTTATGATGTAATAGTTTTGGAGTTGTGATTATATTCCTTACTTTTTACAAGAATACCGTTGTTTCAAATACCGTAAAAACAAAACATTTGAATCATGCAATACATGCTTTAACTTTGCCTATTAATTTAAAAAAACATTTTCCATATTTCATATACAGCAAGTTGATCTCTAATTTGTTTAGAAACTGATTTTGTTTTTTTTAATAAGGACCTTTTTTATTATTTAAAAATCTTATTTTCCATTACAAAAATAAAAAAATAGTTAAAATTATAATTATATAGGATATTTTGTGCCACAAAATGGTTACTCGTAAAAAATGTCATGGAGTCCGGAAAAATATGGTTATTTTTTTTTAAAGTGAAACCATAATAACAAAAACAATATCCCTTCTGCGAAAATGTTTAAAGAACATATACATGTTTATTAGACAACTTTTTTTTTTTAAAAATTCAATGTCTTTTCTTAATTTGTGAAAAAAGTTGACGACTTGTCAAATTCATGAAGAAGTATCACGATTGCTCGAGAGGATAACAGTTTCAGACAACTGAAAAGCTGAGATAAGATATTACATAAAATACGATTTATAAGTTAACATTATATAACCTACTGGATATCATACCTTTTATTTTTTATTTGTAGAAAAAGAGACGCATAACAATAACCCTTAAAGAATAATAGACAACAAAGTTGTTGTCTAGTCGACTTGAAGCTAAGCATGATTTAGAGTATAATTCATTTACATTTAAATGTTAGAAAATAATTCTTTTATATAATATAATCTATTTCCGCATCCTTTGAACAGAATAACAGAATGTCTGATTCAGACATATCTATAATTGTTTCATACAAAAATGATATTTCAGTCGAGTTTGCTGTACAGAAATGTCACGTAAAACATAATGATTATTAATACGAAAACCTTCACAGGTAAACAATTTATTTTTCCTTCTTCTAAAACTCCCCAAGGGTATCCATAATTCGATAGGTGGTACTTTTTGCTGTCAGAATATATACCATTTTGCAAAATTTTCAGCCATCTAATTTTTTAAAAAAAAAAAAATTATTTAGAACTAGGGTTTGTTCTCTTATGCAAAGCATTCCTAAACTGGATTTGCAACTATATAATTTTTTAACTTTAGATTCATTTTTTTTCAACAGTTTGGCTGATGTTTTTTGTCCATCAAACTTTTCGGCCCTAAGTGTCACTGATGAGAAATGATTGTACAAAATGTGCACATCTGGCAGATCTAATTGAACAGGTAATTGTGTTGTATATTTTATTAATCAAGCGACTGAAACAATGTAAGATAATTCTTGCATTTCAAGGATGTCTACAAAGTTATCACCTTAGCTAGAGATCTTTTGAGACTGTTAAAGTCATAGAAATAAGGATTTTCACAATTAAAGAACATTGACAACTAAAAATAAAATGACATTCATTTACATAGAATATAGTGGAGTGGAGTCATGGTGTTTTAAGCCACAGTCAAGATTCTTTCACTGATCTCGAGGCGGTCAGTTCTGGAATGGTGGAGAAAACCGGAGTGCCCGGAGAAAGCCACCGATCTTCGTTAAGCGAACTAAAAACCTTTCTCTCTCTAAGATCTGTTTCACATTGAATAGACATATAATAGAGGAAATTCACTTAAAAAGCATATTACAAGTTTTGACATTTAGAAATGCACACTTTCAATATAAGACTTGAAACTCTTGGTAAATTAAATTTATACAGCTATAAAACTCAACTGATATGAAATCAATGGCTCACTTCTACACATGATAATAACGTTATATAAAAGTTTTCTAACTGCATAAAGCTTCTGTGTAGCAATATGTCAATTTTGAATGATAAAAACACATCAAGACATAATTTGATCAGGTATAATTCGCCTTAATTTTATATAATTATATAAGTATATGTTGTAAAAGCCCAAATTCTATTTTTTCATTGTATAATACCATAAAATTGTAATTTGATTACAAGAATATCGTTTTTTTCCCTTCGAGTGTAATACTGAAATAAAATATTGAAGATTATGATATCATTTGTAGTCAATTGATTAGCAGATTAGCACAAGAATTCAGTGTGAACTTATTGATGACGTTTTTGATTCAAGGAAATCTGCGAACAGAACAAGACATATCATTAAAAACTAACGTCAGTGCTCTTTCCAAAAATACTTGCCAAAAGATAACATTCGAAATCAAAATGCATTTCTTGATATTATATGTAGTCAATTGCTAAGCATGTTGATTCATTGTGAATTTATTGATGTTTTTTATTTGACGTTTTTTATATTCAAGGAAATTTGCTAACTAAACAAGACATACCGTTAGAAACTTACGCCTGTGCTCTTTCCACATATACTCTTTATAAGGAAAACACTCAAAATCAAGATGGCTTTTTTAATAAATATCTCTCTTTTTTCTCTAAAACGTATTGCAAACAGAGGTTCACTTATTCAATAGAGCAAAGCATATTTGTTCTTTAAAAGTACTGAAAGAAACATTTACTTATTTACATTCACAACATATTTGTTGTGTTTGGCAATATTATCTTTTCACAAACAATCGGTATACCAATGGGCACCAACTGTGCAGCTTTGCTTGCTGATTTGTTTCTTTATTCATATAAATCAGAATTTTTTACAGAATCTTGTCAAATCTATGTCAAATTATGACACGCACGATAGGTTACATCTGAAGCTATACGACAAACATAATGACTTCAATTTTTTTATTGTCAACTTTCCGTTTATTTGCAGTAATATCCCTGCTTCTCCTGCGTATGGTGTATATATTTCACAATTATTACGGTACGGTGGAGCTTGTTCCCACTATGGGAACTTTCTGCAACGAAGCAAATTACTGACAATTGTTGACACAAGGATATTGCAAGCCTAAGCTAATCAAGGCCCTTAAAACGTTTTATGGCCGACATCACAATATTGTTGATAAGTATGTAGTCACTGTATTCGAACTTATACTGGATATAAATGACTTGCATTTCATTCTAAAAATTGACTTGCACGTGACGGGTGTAGCTAGCTAGACAGGAGGTGCTTACCCTTCCGGAGCACCCGGCCTCACTTCCTTGATGGAAGTTCACGTGTATAACATATTTTGCCAGTTTGCAAAGTTTTTACTTTGTTTTTGGGATTGTGATATAGACAAAGACTGGTATGTGTGTTTTATTATTACATAGTTCTTTGTTCCTTTCATTCTCAAAATTGACTTGCACGTCAGAGGTGCAGCTAGCTAGACAGGAGGTGCTTACCTTTCCGGAGCACCCGGACTCAGTTCCTTGATGGAGGTTTACGTGTTTAACATACTTTGCCAGTTTGCAAAGTTTTTACTTTGATTTTGGGATTGTGGAATGGACAAGGACTGGTATGTTTGTTTTATATTAACTATTAACATTCCATTTATCTTAAGTATTTAATGTTGCAAAAGATGAAATAATTTGTAATGAAAATGTTGTAAATTTTGTATGAAAAAATAATTTTATAATTTGTTGTATTACTTTTGAAAAATATAGATGCCTTAGGTTTCAATTGGATTTCTTGTATAAAGCTTTAGGTGTCTTGCACAAACATGAACAAAAAAAAAAGATCTCGAGATTGTTAATTAACATAATATTTACAGTGTTCGATATACACAGTTATTAAATCTGTGAATCCGATTACGACACGCACAACTGTTTGATCGGTCAAACATCTCAGTCGCCCACCTTGATAATTACAAAGAAGATTCTGTATTTAACATGTCACAGGAGTATGAATGCTATATTATCGTTATTTCAAGTGATTAAAATGACCGGTATTAACTGAGCTATGTATTGTTATTAGAATAAAGTAAGTTTATTTTTTATCATTATTTGTTGAAATTAAAACAAAGTGCCATATTTTAACCCCGTAGCCATAAAACCTCATACGACAGATCGCAGGTCAACATTTAAGTTCTAAAATTTTTCGAGATATCTTGAGAAATAATGAATTTTGTATTTTTAATTGGCACGTTTCTACCGTTTAATTATCGATTAATTTTTAATATTTCAAGATGAAAACTGCAATTTTAATTCGAAAATTTTATCATTTGACCTTTAAATACATTTACATATATTATATATATATATTATACAAATACCGGTTAAATTTTGATGTGCCAGATGTGCACATTTCGGAAATTCATTCCGCGTCAGTGACACTAAGACCGAAACGTTTGATAGATAAAAAACATAAGCCAAATTTAAATATTCTCTATCTGTCGAAAATCATGAGAATCTGTTTATCCGTTCATGTCTCTTTGTTCGATCGCTCGAACCCCCGATAGCTCGAATATTCTACTGTATATTGAAATGCATGACAGTAATTTATAATAAAAATTAAGTACAGTTTCTGCATAACATATCTACGTTGAGAGTGTTTGTAAACCGCTTTAGTGGAATAAAATTATTATGTCGGAGAGAGAGAGAGAGAGAGAGAGAGAGAGAGAGAGAGAGAGGGGAAGACAGAGAGAGAGAGGGTTACAATACGTTCCATAAGATCTGTCTTTTTTAAAAAAAATAATTTGATGCAAATCTCAGTTACGATTTATGTTTCTTTTTTTTTTGATCAATACATGACAAAGAATTTTTTGACGGAGTTATTAACAATTGTCTGAGTACTGATGTCAGAAATACGTCTTTATCTTAAAACTTCCATTCTGTCATTGATTAATGAACTCAGTAAGGTGCTTTCTGAACAATGATAGTCATATGTATAGAGGTAATTGTTCGATATCAACTCATTATACTTTCATTTATTTGAATTTTATAAATAATGTATATCCTGACATTTCCATTAGCGGCAAAATGTAGACCAATATAAGGAAAGTAACTTTTTCCAAAATTCATGATTAATAATAAGTGGTTTCTGAATCTGTTGATAATGTCTAATACAAACATAGGCATACAATCAAATAAAATTAAACAGGTATCTATATAGTTACGTTACCCACGACCCTTCACATCAATGTGCCAAAAGTCTTATTATTATTCTTAATATTCTTTTGCATTTTCTCCACTCTTTTGTTTGTCTGTTATTATTATTCGTATTCTTGTCTGTATTTGCAGTTGATTATAATCTTTTATATATAAGTTGACCTTTTTGCGTTATCTTCTTGTTTTTTCTCTTTATGGTTCATGTTTTAGCTAAACGGTCAACACCAGAGACGATTTTTAAACGCAAAATGCAAATACATACCTTACAAATATTTGTGTAACAATATATTGATTTTTTGGGGCAAATAACTAGAGTTAATAACTTGAATATCTAAATTGCAAGTATTTTTATGCAATAAAAGTGCTTTCTTTGAATGGTAAATCTGAATAAAAATTAGGTACAAGCACTGAAAACACAGCTTCACAATAGGAAGTGCCATTAGGCTATTATTATGATGTAAGAAATTAGGTTTTTTATCGTTTAATGTGAGAGAATAATGGTATACTTGGGAAAAAAAGCACGTGAAGTGTTGGGCTATTAGCACATTGATTTTACTGATCTTGTTATAAACTCGTCAATAAAAGAAGCACTACTTATATTTCTTGAAATGAATTATGAATTGGAAAGGTCGAGACGTGAGCAACAGTAACAATTATTGTTCTTTTTTTTTGTTGGTGAAAAATGGGTTTCCTTTCAAAAAATATTTATGCATATAAAGGTATTTAGCCTGATCCTTCTATACCTTTGTCAAATTACCCTATTTACATAATGTTTGTCGTGTGTTTTCGTTTCATGTATTTTTGTAAAGTGTTTTTAACTTTGACATTGTCAATCTGTTTTTTCTTTCTATTCTTATTTTTTTCTCTACATTAAGTTGATATCTGAGAATTCGAAATCAAAATTCATCAACAAAACTTTACTAAAATGCAGCTTAATTACGGATCAGGATTCATCATTGATTCGTACTTAAAACATTACCTTTTTATTCCTCCCTTTATGCGTTATGAAAACGAATATATTCCTATACCAGAATGTTATTACACACAACATTTATGCATTTACTTTAATTATTAACTGCACTTTTGTATACATGGACGTGAAACATTATACGCATACACCCAATTTATTGTAATTAAAGAAACAACATTGTTTCGATTGCTTTAAATTTCTTGAAATTTAAACATTCTTGATGATATATTAGCAGTTATTTGTAACTGATTTTTGCGTAAAGGATTCTATTTTTTAGGTATTTGTGATTTATATTTACTACCCCTGAGCGGGTACCTTTGCTGGTTGAGTAAACGAGAGTATCCATAACTGAGTAGCCAGTACTTTGTGCTGTCAGAAAATATACCGTTTAGCAAAATTTTCAGCCGTCCTAATTTTTGAAATTTATTTAAAACTAATGCAAAGCATTCCTTAGCTGGATTTGGATTTATGTAATTTCGGAACTTGAGATTCATTAATTTTCAACTATTTGACTTATGTTTCTTATCTATCAAACTTTCCGGCCCCTAGTGTCACTGATGAGGAATGATTTTCCGAAATGTACACATATGGCACATCAAAATTTAACAGGTATATTTGTGTTATATATTTACATCTTATGTTTTATTATGAACATACTATTACAAAAACTATTCATAGAATTCAACACTGATGCCGGTGTTTATTCTTTTATTTTAATAACATATAAGCTTAAATCAAAAACATATTAGTATACCTGTAAGAAGCTTAGAATCAATCCGTAACAAATGCTAAACAATCGTCATATATTGATGTTTGAAAAGCCAGATTGAAAACAAATCAAGTCCAACCAACGCATATAACACGATTTGTACTTACATATTAGCAAAGATTTATAAAACGATATAAGATTGTACTGGAGATTAAAAAAGGGCATTTGTAACTGTATAGTTTGTACCTAGCAACAGCTAACGTATTCAAGAACATTATATATTTCAACATAATAGAAGAAACAAGCATTCACAAAATGATAAATTTAAAACAAATGATTAAAAGATTTAAATTTTTTATTTCAAACTTTCCCAAAAGGTGATTATATGACGAGTATTAAAGAACCTTCTACGATCTCTTTTATTGTAAAACTGTGGTTTATATAAAAACGAAAATTGTGAAATATAAAAAGCCTCCACCTAAAATAAAAGACAATATACTATCAACGTATCTGATGTTAATGAATATCAAAGAAATTGTAAAATATTTTTTTATCATTTTTTTCAAAAGTAAAATAATACAATCAAAACTAATGTATTCGATGGACAAATAACATACTACATATGTTTAAACTATAAGTAAAACACACTATATACAACACAGTTATCATGTGGAAGCAGCTTTTTTGGTGGCTTCATTACCTATAAGAAGAAAATTAATTAAAGATATTCTGTATCCATATAATACCTAATACATTTTTAGGTGTTTTATAATGCCGATAAAACTTCCAATCAAACAATCAAAATGATTGAAAGCATCTTTATCGGCCAATTCGAAAAAACAAAAAGCTGTATGAATCGGAATACATCGCCAACCTTTGACAAATGATCCGTATTAAGATCTTGATGATAGATATGGAACCAAATGTTGAGAAGAAAAATACGTCAAACAATATGTGGGGCAGGAATTTCCAAAATGTATAGATATGGCACTTCAAACCTAAACAGGTATTTTTGTTTAATACACACATTATTCGGTCAAATCTCGAGTTAACATTTTATCGTTAATTATCAGTTCTAGTATGGTGTAAAGTTTGGTTATTGTTTAATTCAAAACGAGTTTATGCATACCTTTAATGTGTAAACCAATATTTGATTGTTCTATTCTGTATTTTAGCATTGGTCTGATTAATTGTCTCTTCAAAGATCTATCATAAAAATGTACCAAAGACCTAGTTTTTGTCATGAATCATTTTGAAAGGAGAAATTTAAGTTAAAGTAATTTGCCTCATAAAAGATGTAATAAATTAAAATGGAAGACCATTAAAAAGCTGTATCATTAAGATTGTTAACATTAAAAAGAAAGTGGTTTGTACAAAATAAGTATTAAATACAAAAATGAAATAAAATTTTAAAAAATTGAAAGTGAAGTTTATAATACATCTTAGCTTCATTTATGAACGAGAAAATTAATGTATCAATGTTTAATTCTAAATTCCATTGAACTACAAATGCTTTTAGTTTTATGTCTAAATGACATTACAAAAAAGTTTCACATTATTGATTAAAAGATTTATTATCTAAACTTGTAGTTTTCTTCTGTGAAATTTATATTAGGTATTATGTAGAATGACAAGTACGCAATGTACCTTTAACATATTGCATTTTAAAAAAACTTTAAATCTGTTAAAGAATAAATAAAGTTGAATTTTTCTAAAATAAAGAATAATTTAGAAATAAAAACAGCTTAATGCTAAATCTTTTATAATTGAAAATAAAAACATACAGAATGTGCAGCAGCCACGCAAACTAAAACAAAATATTGTAACCTTAACGGTTTAATAGATGTAAACTGAAATAGTTTAAACTAAAATGAGTTAATTTATCAACATTGTGCATGATAAGGGTCGTCTAGTAACTAAAAAACAACATTCAAAAATGTTGGATTTAATTTACAAAGTACACTGAAATTAAATTTAACTCAGTAGTGAAGAAAATAAAATTCCTTATGATTTGGTGATTTTCTTCCGTTTTTTTTCTTTTCCAATGATTTACAACGATATCAGAATATATGTAAAGGATTTAAAACTACTTCTGGCCACCAAATAACTGAATAGTTAACGATGCATTATTTTTATCGCTCATTATGAAAACAAACATGCTGAAATGCGTTCAAGCTTTGTCATTAATTTTAATTGAAACTTGTTTCTTCACATATAAGCAATTTCGCTTCACGTCGTAAATATATGATGCTTTAGAAAAACGTATATGCATAGAATTTTAGAAGTAACGCTGTATTTCTATAGTGACTTAAAAATCATATATTATGTCAACTAGTTTACTGCATTTATTTTGCTTTGATTCAATAAGTAATTGTTACGAGTTCTAAGAAGATTTTACTCTTGGCAAAAAATATGTTTTTAACAATAGATTTGTCTATCGAAATCTTCACAGATCTAATGAAACTTTAAGCCCTCAGGTATAAGCATGGGAAACTATATACATCCAGCAAAAGGCAGATAATAATACAAAAAGATAATCTTAACATTCCTCTTCTTAAGAAATAAAATGATTTTTTTATGAAAAAAAGTCAAGAGTCTACTTACTGAATAATGAAGATGTCGAGAAAGAAAAAAACTTTTTAAAGAAGGATAAGTGGCACATTTATATTGGATTGTTGTTTATATTTACCAGTTATATGACATTGGTGTTAATAATCTCAAGTTATATGACACTGGTGTTTACATTTTCTATCTATAAGAAATTGGTGTTAATATTCACCAGTTATATGACATTGGTGTAACTATTTTCTGTTTTATGGCATTGATGTTTACATTTTCCAGTTAAATGAATTTCAGAATTATATGACAATAGTGTTTATACCCCCTAGTTATATGACATTGTGGTTTATATCCCCCAGTTATATGACATTGTGGTTTATATTCCCTTGTTATATGACAATGTTTTTATCCCCTAGTTATATGACAATGGTGTTTATATCCCCTAGTTATATGACTTTATTGTTTGTATCCCCTAGTTATATCTCATTGTGGTTTATATTCCCCAGTTAAATGACCATGGTGTTTATATCCTCTAGTTATATGACAATAGTGTTTATACCCCCTAGTTATATGACATTGTGGTTTATATTCCCCAGTTATATGACATTGTGGTTTATATCCCCCAGTTTTATGACATTGTGGTTTATATTCCCCAGTTAAATGACCATGGTGTTTATATCCTCTAGTTATATGACAATAGTGTTTATACCCCCTAGTTATATGACATTGTGGTTTATATCCCCCAGTTATATGACATGGTGGTTTATATCCCCCAGTTATATGACATTGTGGTTTATATTCCCCAGTTAAATGACCATAGTGTTTATATCCCCTAGTTATATGACAATAGTGTTTATACCCCCTAGTTATATGACATTGTGGTTTATATCCCCCAGTTATATGACATTGTGGTTTATATCCCCCAGTTATATGACATTGTGGTTTATATTCCCCAGTTAAATGACCATGGTGTTTATATCCCCTAGTTATATGACAATAGTGTTTATACCCCCTAGTTATATGACATGTGGTTTATATCCCCCAGTTATATGACATTGTGGTTTATATTCCCTTGTTATATGACAATGTTTTTATCCCCTAGTTATATTACAATGGTGTTTATATCCCCTAGTTATATGACCTTATTGTTTGTATCCCCTAGTTATATATCATTGTGGTTTATATTCCCCAGTTAAATGACCATGGTGTTTATATCCCCTAGTTATATGACAATAGTGTTTATACCCCCTAGTTATATGACATTGTGGTTTATATCCAACAGTTATATGACATTGCGGTTTATATCCCCCAGTTATATGACACTGTGGTTTATATTGCCCAGTTAAATGACCATGGTGTTTATATCCTCTAGTTATATGACAATAGTGTTTATACCCCCTAGTTATATGACATTGTGGCTTATATCCCCCAGTTATATGACATTGTGGTTTATATTCCCCAGTTATATGACATTGTGGTTTATATTCCCTTGTTATATGACAAAATTTTTATCCCCTAGTTATATGACTTGGTGTTTATATCCCCTAGTTATATGACATTGTGGTTTATATTTCCTTGTTATATGACATTGTGGTTAATATCCCCTAGTTATATGACATTGGTGTTTATATACCCTAGTTATATGACATTGTGGTTTATATCCCCTTGTTATATGACATTGTGGTTTATATCCCCTAGTTATATGACATTGTGGTTTACATTCCCTAGTTATATGACATTGTGGTTTATATTCCCTTGTTATATGACAATGTTTTTATCCCCTAGTTATATGACATTGGTGTTTATATCCCCTAGTTATGTATCATTGCTGTTTAGATACCCTAGTTATATGACATTGGTGTTAAGGTACCCTAGTTTTATGACATTGGTGTTTAGATCCTCTAGTCAGACGTATTTGACCAAAAAACAATAATAATATTCGTTTTATTTTTGTTTTGTTTTGTTGTTTTTTTTTGTCTGTTATATGGGACATGTTCGAAAGTAAGGAGCACAATTCATTGGTTTATTAGCCTATGATATTTTGTCTCAAATAAATTAATAAATAATCAAATAAAATATATAAGCGTTTTTACCTTTTTATACAAATATATAGAATTGATTGAGAGTCGGATTCCGAATTAAACAATCGGATTTTGCGAAACATCATCTATAACTTTTTCATTTAAGTTTAATATTGCAAAGTACAGCATTGAAATGACTGGACTTAACTACTATATTTTAAGTTAAAATTGTCATGTGTAGTTATGAAAATATTTTTTATGAATATTTTAAGTAGTAATATAGCATGGTAAAAGTAAAACACTATGGTAAATAATTCATTGTTAATTTCTTAAGTAGATAAGGTATATCGCCTTTTTTTTAGATAATTGGTAATGAATAACGCACGGGGAAGAATGGGAATAAAAAGACGATAAATTCTCTTTACCAGATATATTATATAGAATGTCTTACTTCTTGCGTGCTGTGAAGCCTCTGTAAGTAAATCTTCAATTCTGTAAGTATCTGGAAGATTTTCATTAAATTCCTTGTACCATGGAATAACACCATTGTTTTTAAAGTTTTCAAATAAAGGTTCGACAGCGAACCTACAATCCGAGTGACCAGCTTGACCACCAATATTGTGAAATAATAATCCGACTATTGACCACGAATACAACTCAAGAACTTGAAGAATAAATCCTGATGCTTTTGTAAACGAACCTTGGATCCTTGTAAGGTATTTATATTCAGTTTTGTCATCAAAAGCCATGACAAGTGCGCCTGCACTTATAAGTGGTATATTCCAGTACGCCGAGAATCTGGCCACTGGTGCAACAGCATAGTTACATACCGGGCCCAAAAACACATAAGCATTCTTCTCAACATAAAGCTCTACGGCCATAAGAGGGCCAAAACTTTCAGAACATCTCGAATCTTTATAATGTATAACCAATTCGTGGTTTGGTAAGAGTCCTGTCCTGTTGACCTCTTCCACGGCGTATTCGATAGCAGGCAATGTCCACGCCTTTTTAAACTTGTGGTCACCATCTTGCGGTAACACAACACCAAGTTTAACTTGGATAGCTACTATTGCAAAGCACAATGTAAGAAGTATTAAACAATACAGTAAGCAACGCTCGACCGGAATTCTCATATTGGTTCATATTATACTCATCTAATATATATTATCAAAATAATGTTATTTGTAAGTAATAGAGATGATGAGGCATAAATATTTTATTTTCAATTAACGTCAGACATACCCAGTATAATACCTGGTAGTAATCACACCTGGTTACTTATTCGTGAAAATCAATCGTTTCATTATCTATATCTTTTGTTGGTCAGGTTATTCATCTCTCGGGCAAATAAACGTGTATAATCCCCAATTTGTCTTGTTATTCAATAGAATTATATAAATAAAAAATAAGTTATTTTTGTAACCATTATTACATGTCATGAAAAAGGTATTTCTTTTTTTCAAAAATTTTATTCAGTTAGTTATTATAAATATTTACAAACGTAAGAATTATTTACCTTGCGTGTATCGAATGATTTCTTGACCTTCCTTTATCACTTTTATTAATTATATAATCCCTTTATCAATATTTCCAATTTTGCCTTTTCTTTGAAACACATTTTTAGTTTAGAAAAATCCAGCTTATATTGAAATTAGAGATGACAAACTTTTCCATAATTTCCACATATTGGTTGTTTTCAATAAAATGATATACCTCTGCTTAATACACGATGTCTTGTGTAAATGTATATATATATTTATAACAATCTGTGTGGAGTGTCGACTTGTCTTTGATTTGCGTGCGTACGGTAAGAGTCGAGATTCACGCGTCAAGTAACTAACTACACGTTGTTCAGCTATTGATCTTGAACTTATTTTTTTTTTATTTCTCACATAAAAATATAATATAATTTAATGTAGATTTATTTTGAACTCTTTAGAAATAAACATTATAAAACACGTGAATGATTTAATCTTGTTCTCTCAGAAACATGAGGAAATCATTTACAATTAAAAGGTCCTCCTGTTTAGGCACTAACTAAAAACATATATATCCATATCACGAACGGAAGTTTTTACTTTGACACTTGAAAAGCCAGATCTTCAAACGAAAATACAAAATTCAATAAAAGATTTCCTCAATGAGATTTATGCACGAATTGTCACTTGTATTGGATTCAATAAATTTTCTGTAAAATAAAAAAAATCACCTGATGCTGACCTTATCTGTTTCAAATCGTGTATTAGCAATGATGTGAATGGAATCGGTAAACACTAATTTAATAATATAACTGTCAATAAATATGCACGTGTATAAAACGGAACTAAAACAAAATATTCCAGCAGGGTACACACCTTCAAATTTGTCCCTTCCTTTTACATGTATTTACGTGTATTAAGAAAAATCGTAAAATATAAATGCCATTTTAACATGAGTTATATCGCAAGCATTTATCAACTATGGTATCGGGATATAAAAATCTCATCGTGCAATGAATAACTAAATAATAAGATTCCAAAAAAGGTACACAGAAAAGGCGTGGATGTTTTAGCGAATCCTTGTTAAAATATGCAAGTTCAAAGTTCAAACAATTATCAAATACGTAAGGGATCCCTTTTATGCGATGCTCGGGGAATAAACAGTTAAACGATCATTTACATTTTGAAAACAATCTAGTTATAAAAAGTATAATTGACTTTCATCTTTATCTACTAAATATATTTCATAGTGTTTTATATAACGAATCACCCCGGCTACAAATCCGATCTCCAAAATATTCGGTGTCGGAACACAGCCGTAATCAACGACTCGGAAAAAACAGCACAAACTTTATGTAATTACATTTTGTATGATGTTTTAAGTGTTTGATACGCAAAATCATTTGCATAATACTATTTTTATCTTGTATCAAATAAATGTCTTTTTATCATTTGTAATACGTATTTTTCAAATCAAGACAATTGTTTTCATTCCGTTTCATTTTTAAATAATTCGTTACTAAATTCCGTTCTAAAGTCCATTTGTTTTGCTTTATTTGTTTTTCCCACTAACATGTATATCGAATTCCAAAGCAACTTCCTGATTCATATACGTGAAAAACTGGATTTCTTACTTTTTTAAATTCTTGATTTCCTTTTCCTGGCAAACTGGATTTGTAACTATTTTTTATTGATCTTGGATTTTCAGTTCACGTTTAAAAATCAAAATTCAATTTAACTCCGTTATAATTATTCCATTGTAGAAAATAAATTCGATTAAAAGCCGACGATATAACAGTCATTGGAGAAATACAAAATCTATTCAAATGAATATAAAGAAAGGCATTAATAACCATTGTGTGGTGGTAATTATGCTAGAAATTAACAGCTATTTCCCGACATTGACTTATTAATGACATATGAGGGTAAACTAATACGATTAAAGGAGAAATCATATAGATGTAATATCCAGGTCTGAACAGTCAAGTTATCTACAGTAAATGGCAAATCGCTCATGATACGCGGGCAGTATTGACTGATCTAGATCCCCGATATGTCTCTTGTTCAAAATGTAATAATCTGATAATTATGTTTTAGTCTTTCAATGCAACGAAAGTAATTATGTTCTCCATTGGTAAAATAAATATGATTTGAATCTGTCCAGAGGGTATTACGCATTTACCGGTAGAAAATAGGAAAAGCATTCTTGGTGGCACTTCGAATTAATGGAATTTCCGTGAGACGTTTCAGCGCGTTCTGAAATTTGCTAACAATGAATGGAGATGATTTACAAAGTAAAGATCACATTCAAGATGATTGTAAAGTAGTAGCTTTCTTCTGGCAAGACATTTACATTTGATGTTGCCTCGAATAATTTCCCTTTAAACCGGAAATTGAAATGTTAATTTCAAAATTGGAAAAAGATAACAGACCATAGATTTGCAGGTTTTTAAAGAAAGTCTGTAGAAGAAAAGTTTAATTTCCTTGCTCTTTGTTTCTCTCTATTAATTTAACGCCACCAAATGCCCTAAACAAGAACAGTGTTTTGACTTTAGATAAACAAGCGTATGATATAAATAAGTATATAGTTGTGTGTATTATTGGTTTCTTTGCGACATTAAAATTGGATGATTAGCATTCTTTTTTCAAGAAAACTAAAGACAAACTATCATTCAACAAACAGTATTTACCGATAATAAATGCGTTTAAGAATGCTGAATCTATCACATGCATCAGATATCACGCAAAATAAATTCAAATTCGATAAAATCTTGGAGATCCTATTACGAAAATAAATCGTTTACGATCCTCACATGTATTTCTTGTTCGTGTTTTTTTTTTTTTTTTTTTCACTTTTTCAGTAAATTCCGACTGAAGGTTACTTAAGTCATCTTTTTGTAAGAGAACTATATTAACTTGGGTACTAATTTCCGTTCGTAAATGACAAAGACGTGCCAAGTTCTCTCAGACTCCTTCTAATCCATCCGCTAACTAATTGGAAGAATTCTCTTAGCATTCAAAATTAAATCGGCCTATTTATTTACCTATTTGTCGCTCATATTTGTGTACGCCCATTTAATCTTTTGTTAAGACTTAATGCCAATTGTATGATGATCCGATTAATGACTAAATATCCTTAGTAGTGAAAAATCACGAATGCATAAATCATAGCATCCAGAATTTTTTGTTTTCTTTCCACTTGCATCATTATACTATTTTAGTCTTAATAAACTTTTACTTAGCGAAAAGATAAACCAATATTGTGTCTCTGGATCAAAACACACGCCTGATATCGTTGTTATGGAGACACCCTACCATTTCTATACTCATTAAGCTCACGTACGTCGCATAACACAACTAAAGTTTTATAAATCCAATAAGGAATTATACTTTGTGATTCGGCTGCTTACCAAAAGACAATAAATGCTTCCTTGTAACATAGTGACTTTTAGCGCCATTTTTTATTTCCTGAAGGCGTGTCAAGATGTAAAGCAAAAAGAACTTCCGGTATATATAAAATAATATATATATATGAGGCAACAGCAGCCAGTTACGACGTAAACATTAGTAGTTTCTCATAAGAACAGGTAACCCAAAAGAAAAATGGTTGGATATTAGAAGTTACATAGAATTTCGATCTATATGTCCTGAAAACGGTTCCTGGTGTAAATCAAAACCAGAATGCACTTCCAGAATCTAATAAAATTCTTAAATACATTAATGACAACAAAACAACGTGTACTTTAGCAGTTCCTCTTGCGAACACTTAACCTACAACAAAGGTGGTCGGATATTAGATATTATATCTTTATTTTATCTTCCGTCTGTATGTCCTAAAAATGGTTCCAGATGTAAATCAAAACCAGAATCCACTTACATAATCAAATTAAGTACTAAAATACATTAGAGACAACAAAATGTGTACATAAGTAGTTTCTCATACGAACACCTAATCCAAAACAAAATTGTTTAGATACTATGTTACATTATTATTTAATCGTTCTATCTGTATGTCCTAAAAGCTGTTTCATATGTATAACAAAATACACTTCCACTATCAAATTAAGCACTAAAATACATTAGAGACAACAAAACAACAACTAATTTGTAGTTCCACATACATACATTTTAAACCAAAGCAAAATTGGTTGATGTTATATTTATATTTTCATCATTAAAACCTTCAGTAATTGTTTCAAGCTTGTTTCCAGTTCGTTTGGAATATACATGTATACAGTTATATTTCTCTAGTCCCTGATAAAATCTCATTATTCGGATGGTGCAAGGAAAATAAAACGAACACACACCGATTAATTCCAGATTCCTTGTTATAAATACATTTTATCTACTTACGTTTATTTAAGTAATATGGCTTCTAGGTAAAACCGTATCAAATTCATGCTTATCTGTTCAAATTTATCTTTCAATTTACCTTAATTTATCATATATATAGAGTCTGAGATATGGATGCCGTTTTTTATTTCGACAATGTGCATATTAGAAACATTTATCTTGATACAATGATTAAAGCATAACCATAAACCAGATCCACATCTATTTAAAATTATGTTAACTATCTTTTACAGACTGTTTCCAATTATAAAAAGAGGACAGTATATAAACCAAAACCACTGGATTCTATTAAATAAACTTACAGGGCTCACACTTCATTAATATAAGTATATTAATTTCATAATCAATGACATCGGAATTCATTACATATTTTTTAAATTATATAATGCCTGAAACGCGCACTATATTCCACGGTCTGCATTTCAAAACCTGTTTCGAACCTCTCATTACAAAAATTAGAAATACTTTAAATATTTACATTGAGAGAGAGAGAGAGAGAGAGAGAGAGAGAGAGAGAGAGAGAGAGAGAGAGAGAGAGAGATAACATATATGTTTATTGACGTCATTTTCCTGTTTTTATCTTAGTTTTATATTTTGATTATTTTAACGTTATGTCATAATTTACGTTTGGATTTATTGTTTCATAAAAATTCAAAAGTGGCATATAAAAAAAAGAAAGTTTCCTAAAAACAAATTTCATGGCCCAGTTCCATCGCTCGTATTGTAAACCAAACCGCTTACGATCTCCATTTTCAATGAGGATAATAATCACCAAGTTGATTACAAAGAAATCTTCAAAACGCCGAGGTACATTTTATAGCACAGAACTAGATTGGGAACGTAAAAGGCATTCTTTGTAAAATTTCTTTTAATTTAATATTTCCTCTAAGGCTCTGCTTCAGCTTTCTCATTATTGAGATATTTTCTTTTTATGATTTTAAAACTTTTTATTCGTTTCGTTTTATTTTACTTTCTGGATTTTATAATCACGTTAAAGCTAAGATCCATTAAAAGCCTTTATTTGCTTTATTCAATCGAGATTTACAGCTAAACTACGTTACATATACAATGACAAAACAACACAACACTCCTATACATTTCTGTAAAAGTTGCCTGTTTCAAACACAATTTTCCTTTAAAAGAAATAATATGGAAATGCATGACTAAAAAGCTACCAAGCTTTCTGTGAAAGTTATTTGTCTCAACTTGAACAAACATTGACGTGAAACGTAGATGCAGTAAACTTAATTTAATGCGTTATAAAATAAAATATAGTACTTAATTCGCAAAGTTTTAAATTTTCTACATTTTTGTAATTTCTCCTTAAAGATGCTCTACAAACCTTGATATCAAAGCGATACAAACGTTAAGATCTCTCTTTCTCTCTCTCTCTCTGTCTCTCTCTCTCTCTCTGTCTCTCTCTCTCTCTCTCTCTCTCTCATATATGTATTTCAAATAAAAAAGCTCATAATAAAACAAGTTGAGTTGACAATTAAATGAATTAGTTAATATCAAGTAAGCTATTTTACCGGTACAACCAGAATGAATGATGTTATTACTTCATTTGTTGAAAAATTTATTACACAAATTTATTATGATCCCACCATATTTCCACAACAGTGTCAATGCTGATGGACAATTTTCAATACCACTAAAACAAAGAACAAGGCTAAAAAAAAATCATAAAGAAAGCAGCCAAAAGAAAAAAAAAACCGCTTGAAAAAACAAAAACACAAAAATAAAGACAACAAAACTACTATAGCTACTAAACTCTAAACTGTAAATGTGATGAAACCAACAAATATGTGTCTATAGAAATATCAAAGAACACTGTCCTTAGCAAATAAATGATCATGACATTCAATGCAAGAATAACCACGCAGTGTAACAAACACAGGATAAATAACCACAGTACAGAAACTAAACAGATCAAAAAATCTGAACAAAAGAAAACATGCCATTTTACAAAATCACACAGCGTGAACCACTTAACGATAAATCGATGCCTATACATAATATGTCAGAACCATAGAAACCGAGGACCTCTCAAAAACATTGATTATTCCTACCACTGACAAATTCTTCTGATTGTCCCCAGGAGTAATTTTCTGTATGTAATACAACGAATCGAGGCAAAGAATTGAAAATAAGGATTTCTGTGTTTGACATTTTTGTAATTAAAACGAAACGAGAGATTTTTGCTTCATTAATATATGCCCGGAAACCTTAACTTTCCAGTTTTTCTATTTAACAACAACAAAATACGTCTTTGATACGGGCATGATAATATTTGATGAAAATCTACTAATAACTATTATATGCAAACGAGACGGAATTTCATACATGTAATTTCAATCGGTTTGTATCATTTTTCGAAGCTCTTTTGAGTAACAAGTAATATTTACGACAAATTTCCATCAGATTTGCATTAGTACTGGCTTAACGGTCTCATATATAATAGAAATCATCGAAAATTTATGGAGAAAAAAAGAATTTTTTTCAGCATTTCTTCATAAACGAATCATTTATTACAAGTTAGGAATAACAATCGTTTACCCATGTTAGTGCAAAGATTTGATATGCATTAACAATTTTACATGTATGAATAATATTTCTTGTTACAAAACTTAGAAGTACAGAAAACATTGATTTTTATGAGAACTTTATTTCGAGTGGATTGGATAACATCCAACAAAAGTATAGTTTAAGATCTATTTTATACGTCCATATTGAAAGCAATTAGCTGTGATAATTAAGCAGAAATTAGGTCTTCACTAAGTAGAGAAGAAAATATAACAAATACCAGATAACACGAGAAAAGGGGTCAGAATTCGAGACAGAGAAAGACAGGAGTAACCGGAAATCGAGAATCCTTGAGTTGTCAAATTTGGTAAAAACCGCGGTAGTATTACTGTCAACGTTACAGTTTTTTAATATAGATTTTCAGAAAAGTGGTGCAATTTTACATCTTTTCAACACATAAAAGATGAAATAAAAAAATAAAAAGAACATTATTTGGTTTTTAGCATTAGAAAATACGGACTGCGTGTACTAAACCACATCTACTAAATCTACTAAACTCAATACTGTAAATATGATGAAACCAACAAATATGATCCTATATAAATGTCAAAGAACAATGTCCTTAGGAAAAAAAGATCATGGCATTGAATACAGGAATAACCATGCAGTGTAATAAACACAGGATAAATAACCACAGTACAAAAACTAAACAAAACCGTTAGAAGCAACTTTACAAAAGAAGAAAACGCGTTATTTTACACACACACACACACACACACACACACACACACACACACACACAATGATAGTTTTGTCGTGTATACAGCTAATCACCATGAGACAATACTTTTCGGTCTTATTAAATTAACGCCAGTATGGTAGTCAAATCATAAATAAAAAAACATCCCCAAAACAAGATAACTCTGTTTGTGGTTTATGTCTTGCCATCTAAAATGTTTTCTTAAAGAGGTGACAATCTAAAGGTGTTTATAAGATCATTATGCTGTAGGTCTGTCAATCACCAGATCAGTAATCATATATAATGAAACAACTTTCCTGTCCTCATCTGAGTTTGGCATTAACAGTGTTACACATTCAAGCTGTCTCTAGGGTAAAGGACTTGTGATTTCTAAGAACAATCAGTTGTTGGCGTGTGATTTAGACAGAATGTAAAATCTACTTCTTCTACAGAAAAGCTTCAACTTTACACCAGTCATTGCACTATGTGTCTTCACCAGAATCTTAGTGAAAAAATCCTTACATGTTCTGCGTCTTATAAATCTCTC
>CM056612.1:365361-413786 GCA_029721355.1 Tegillarca granosa | reverse complement strand
CGTAATTACGAGACACTAAGTCGTAATTACGACATAACTCAGTCGCAATTACGAGATACTAAGTCGTAATTACCACATAACTCAGTCGCAATTACGAGATACTTAGTCGTAATTATGAGATAATACGTCGCAATTACGAGATACTAAGTCGTAATTATGAGATAATACGTCGCAATTACGAGACAATTAGTCGAAATTATGAGGTAATACGTCGCAATTACGAGATACTAATTCGTAATTATGAGACAATACGTCGCAATTACGAGACACTAAGTCGTAATTATGAGATAATACGTTGCAATTACGAGATACTAAGTCGTAATTATGAGATAATACGTCGCAATTACGAGATACTAAGTCGTAATTATGAGATAATACGTCGCAATTACGAGATACTAAGTCGTAATTATGAGATAATATGTCGCAATTACGAGACACTAAGTCGTAATTATGAGATAATACGTCGCAATAACGAGACACTAAGTCGTAATTATGAGATAATACGTGACAATACAGATACTAAGTCGTAATTATGAGATAATACGTCGCAATTACGAGATACTAAGTCGTAGTTACGAGATACAAAGTCAAATTTACAACATAATTTTTGTAAGTGTTACGTTCCGGCTTTTGTGTACATATACTGTTTTGTAAATACAAACTGCTTAAAGAATTCTATATGTACGTTTTCAAGAATAAACATTTTCTACTCTTTGATTTTTATATTCAACAATAACGTACAAAACAATATTTGATCATACATATAAGTAATTATTAAAGACTAATCAATTGATGCGATCAATAACCCATCAACCAATACGGTAGCTGAGTTGGAAGAGTGTTCGCTACTTATGTGGGAGGTTAGGGGTTGGAACCACGACCGGGTTTGGCAAATGCATGAAAACTGATAGTGTCTGGTTTTTTACCAAGACCGTCACTGTGTCATTCAGGGGAGACCTTAAAAATGTCAAAACATAAATATATGTATATATATATATATATATATATATATATATATATATATATATATATATATATCCGGTAAATTTCATCGCACTAAAACGGTTATTATATAAGAACTACAAATAATTCCTTCTGGTTTAGTGCTCAGTTAATCCCAATAAAACGAATCTCGGATTTATTTTTATGAAGACTTTGGTCAATCATCTAGTTTTATCCCGGATCTAATTACAAAATAAATAAGCTGATACTATTTTTTAAGACACTCTGGATTTTATCCAAATTAGTAAAAATATTGCCATCCGAATGTTATTGATATTGGGAACAATTATATGATGGAGGAATTTTAAATATTGAAAGCATTATGAAACAAAAATATTATAAACCATTTTTAAGCAAATTAGAGCACATACTTTACATTAAGATTAATGGTTGTACTCGGTCATAGAATGCAGATGACTTTTTTTCTCATTCGATCTAACTTAATACTCTTTGAGTGAGTTAAAAGCACTAAATCTTTGTTGCTTTGACGTATAAAACGTACTCATTAAATGATTCCTCAGAAGTCTGATTATTTGTAAAATCTATCCCTTAAATTGTAACAAATTAATGAAAATAACAATGTAGTTTGTCATTTTATCACGGAATTAAAATTAGACTTAAGCAAAACGTCTTGTTGTTTTACTACTAAACTAAAATTACTTTTGTTAGTTATGTGTCTTTTTTAATCGAGATAAGTCTGCATTTTCGTTATAAAACTGGAAATCCTTGATTGAATATTTTCACGTTTATCAAATGCTGACGGTCATGTATGTTTATTTTATTTATTTTTTTTTTGTCTTGAAATGATGCTGTGTTTAGTTTCAAATCTGTATTAATTAAATGATAGTAACTTCTATTGTAAAATTCTCTGATTTATAAACGTGTTATCTGTTGTGTTTACATTGAGTTTCATTCAATTTATTTCAACAAGCTATTTATTGATTTTTTTTTTTTTTGAGAGAGAGAGAGAGAGAGAGAGAGAGAGAGAGAGAGAGAGCATCCCACTACACTGCACTTCACTCCACCCCTCCGAGTCTATTTCACATATTATACTATAGCTTAGTGATTGTATTAGTTAAAGTGTTGGTCAAACATATTGAAATACTTTATAAAAATCGCTACTGCTGTCCTACGGTCACTTACTCGGTTTATACATGTATAATGTTTTTAGCGTTGTGGATAGAAATATTATCGTTTTTTATGTTCTTTTCCAGACTGTTTTTCCATTAATTTACATTACCAAGGCAAATCGTATCCTTATCGTCATCAAATATGAGTTTAATAAATGCAATGCATTGCAGAAATAGTAAACTTGAAGATATTTCATTAACTTCGGAAAAGAATCATCTTAAATTTTTAAATATTTATTACCATCTTTGTTGCAGACAAAATTTAAAAAAGAAACCTTACTTATCGTTTCCTGTTTCATTCCATGTTCATTACATTTAAATTGCAACAGAAATCGGCATCAAAAGTGTAATTCATGAATATTTCATGAGAAAATTCAAATGTGACATCTTTTTATACGTGTTAAAATAAGCATTCTTGTAACAAAATAGAAACAGATATTACTCTGTTGAATGCGCAAACAACTGATAAAATCGTATATGATTCGCTTAAAATGGCTATTACATAACATGGTTTACACGACTTATTTGTTGATTAAAGATAAGTTTTTTTATTATATATATATATATATATATATATATATATATTATATATATGTGTGTGTGTGTGTGTGTGTGTGTGTGTGTGTCGTTGTGTAGTTGAATTTTTAAAGTTTTAAATTCGTGTATCTGTGGACTTTTAAAGTTTAAAGCACCAGGTAGATAACAAACTACGGCACGATCGACAAATACAAAAAAAAAAAAAAAAAAAAAAAAAAAAAAAGTAATAAAAAAGGAACCTTTTATAGATTTGTTATAAATCAAGTAAATAAGTTAAGAAAACGTTGACGTCACCGCCAAACTTCCTACATAAAGACGTGATGACAAAAAATACTTGAACAGTAAGTCTCTGCTATACCAGAGAAGAAGAAAAAACATTAAACTTGTACACATACACGTGGTAATAGCTACCGCAGTAATAAATAAATCCATTAAATCTTAACATCCCAATCTAAATATACATGTATAATTTTAATCAAATCTGATTTTATGGAGTTTTACACCAAATTGAACTTTTTATTAGATTGATTATTATTTAATAAGGAAAAGGAAAGTGATAAGAGGATTTTAACATAATGTCTATTTTATTACATTTACGTAGATTTGGTAGTTATATGACAATCCGGTATGATTGATGAATAAATCGATGTGATATTGCATTCTAAGTCAGTCAGGTAAAGATAATAATAATGTAAAACGAATCATTTAAACAGAAAAAAAATGCATTTGATATCAACCAAGAACACGATACGTTACAAGTCAATGATAAAATAGCCGATACAACCAAACGATAGAAGTAAATGATAATAACAGCAAACACAACCAAAATCGCAACACGATACAAGTAAATGTTAAAAAGTTAGTCGAAATAAGCCACAACACAATACTGTATAGGAAACAGCCAACAGAAACTGGGGACAAGACATAGTACAAGATAATGAACGGACATTAAATGAAATGAAACCAATGACAAGGCACAATAATAGAGATATGAAACAGGCAAGACAACTAAAGAGGCAAACAATACAAGATAATGAAAGGAAAACAAACACAGCCAATAACAAGGCCCAATAGAGGTAAATGACATAACAGCAAATATAACCAAAGACACGACGGAATACAAGTTAATAACAGAAACAGACAACAGCCTACAAAGATTAATGTAGTCACTGTATCTATATATAACCGGATGTATTTGACTTCCCATAGTTCCCATAGTTCTTTTCATTCTAAAATTTGACTTTGCACGTGACAGGTGCTAGATAGGAGGTTCCTAAACTTCCGAAGCACCTGGCCCCACCTCCTTAATTGAAGTTCCCGTATATAGCTAAATTGGCTGTTTTCAAAGTTTTTACCTTGCTTGTTTTGGGATTGTGATTTGGACATGGACTGGTATGTTTGTTTTGGGATTGTGATTTGGACATGGACTGGTATGTTTGTTTTGGGATTGTGATTTGGACATGGACTGGTATGTTTGTTTTGGGATTGTGATTTGGACATGGACTGGTATGTTTGTTTTGGGATTGTGATTTGGACAAGGACTGGTATGTTTGTTTTGGGATTGTGATTTGGACATGGACTGGTATGTTTGTTTTGGGATTGTGATTTGGACATGGACTGGTATGTTTGTGTTGGGGATTGTGATTTGGACATGGACTGGTATGTTTGTTTTTGGGATTTTGATTTGGACATGGACTGGTATGTTTGTGTTGTATTATTATTATGACCCAATGCACTAATGCAATTTATTTGATAGTTCCTTTTTACATTCTATGCTTCAATTTGATATTCAAAAACTATAATTAGTAAGAGAATACTTGTTCAATAGCAGCTTCTAATACGTATGTTCAAATTGCAAATCTAATTTTACATTAAACTCTAAAATTCTACTGACTATTCTTATAGTAACGACGTCTTACACATTCAGCATCCCTCACCAAATCGTAAGGAATATATCCATACGTAATGTAATTTTACGCTGTTATAAACTGGAGATTAAATGCTCGTCCTATGCATTTGGACGAGTGGATAAGATCAACAACTACACTATAAACCAATAGAATTTCGTATTCCATTCAATTTATCAATGTTACACGTATAAGACTTGATTTTAAACGGATAATTTTTTCACATGTTTATCAAAATGTTTTATCATAGACGGAAATTTTTGATCAGAGAGATCGTTCTAGATAAAACAGAGCACCCTTGTTATGTTAACAGGGTGATTAATTAGGTATAGAGGTCTTGATACACATTTAATCATCTCAAGTCTCACTCCTTGATTGTCAATGAATTATGTTTCTAGAGAAGTCAAGTATGTAAATACTACGGCTCTATTGTTGATAAAGTCAAAAAATATTCTGATTGATGAGTGGAACAAACTCCTTATTTCAGGCCTTCATTTTGAATTGGCTTATAAACTAAAGTACTTCCCTATCGATCGATCTCGTCAGCCATGTAAATATCGCAAAAAACTCTGCCAGCACGAGATAAGAATTAAGCTTCTTTTTCGCCTTCTTTATAAAAGAGCTTGTCAGATATGCATGAACTCTGGTCGTTCATTTATTTTCAAGAAAGAAGCAATTTGTTACAGGACATATTTAATTGGGCCTATTGATTTTAACTTTTTCTTCTTAGTTTGAATAATTCCCATATTTTGACATTTAGTATAGCATTGCCTTGTCTACAGTGACCTTCCGTTGAGTGGATATTTTTTCGGAACCTTTCAAATTAATTTTTACATATACAGCATCAGGGAAGACGTCGATGTGATTTATTTATAGGCAAATCTAATATGATGAAAACCTTTTAGAAATACAGTATAAGCCTAGCCAGAATTGAATTCACGCAATGCTTAGTGCGTGGTTGTAATTTGTGTCATGTTTAGAAGTATGTGTGTTTTCTGTCATTGGAAGAAAGCATGTTTTCTTAAATAAGGTAATAAATGAGAAATATGTTATTGGCTCGGTTTAATTTATAGGCCAGGCTAATGTGATGAAAACCTTTTAGACGTACGATATTAGCCCAAACAGAATTGAATTCCCGAATTGCTTAACAAATATAAGACATTACTATGTGTCATGTTGATAAGCGTATGGGTTTTTAAAATTTGAAGAGCGTGTTATTCTACAGAGTAATCTTAAAAGTTCTGACGAAAATCAAATTCCCAAAGTGCGTGTATTTCTAAATTTTGAAGAAAACAAATTTTGTAGTAAAATTTTCTTTCGCAAACATTATTGTTTTAATTCATGACAGAAATAATTAAGTTTCAAAAGCAATTTTGTATTCTGTTTGAAATTTACCGAACTGATTATGTTAAGATACCCCTCCCCTCTGTGTATTTAACGAATAGTGCAGCAGAAAATTACCTCTGTTTGTACTTTACAGTTACGTACCACTTTCAACAAAGCGCCTAGTGTCGAAGCGAGTTGAAGAGAGTTGAGGTGGTTTTTATTTTGTTTGTTATTATTATTAAAATGAAAAAGGAGAAAAAATCCACAAAGGAGACTAACGAATAAAACTTGTACCGTTTTCCGTTTGCTTGTACTTTACAATTACCACTTTTAACAAAGCGCCTTGTATCGAAGCGAGTTGAAGTGTTTTTTTTATTTTTATTATAATGAGTATCAAAATGAAAAACGGCGGGAAAAATTCAAAAGGGGAGACTGACAAATAATACTTAAACCATTTCCTGTTTGTTTGGAGATGTTCTTCTAGTCATTATGACTAGTGATGATTAGGTCTTCGATTTGGCACACAATAATCCCCCCTACAAGAGACAAGTTGCCTTGGCAAATTTGTAAGATCGAATTAAAAGATATGGACTGTTTTTATTTTTGGATTTCTAGTATCTATATCATTTCTGATTACTTTGTAAATCTTCTAAAACATATTTCAATTCAATTGAAGATTCATGAACACCAGAGACATTGCTAATACCCGCCTTACTAGCTACTATTTAACTTTGTAATAAGCAATTGCGTGTTGCTATTAGGTCGTCACGTGATCATCGGATCTCATGAACTGTTTGTAGTCTTAAAGAAAAACCTTACTGATCCAGCGATTCGCGTTTTCTAAATTAGAATCAAATGAGGGGAACAACCTAGACAGTCGACGTTCGTCAATTCGATTGTTGAAGTTTTCTTTGGAAATTGCTGTTTCCGTCGAAAAAGACTATATGTTCATAAATCTTGTCCCGGGCCCAAAACACTATAACTGCGCATGCATGGTGCTTTCAATATTTTCTTGTTGGTACTTGCTATTTCACTATCAAGTACATTCGCTGCACAAACAAAAATATTTTTACAAAGTGTTTCATCATACAATTTGTAACATTTGCTGGAGTAATATTATATATCATTTATAAACAATTTCCCTTTGATCTGGGATTATTTTGAAGATAAGTAAAAAAGATAAAAGCTAAAATATTGTCTTATTAATTCCAAATGAATTAACATTAAAAATAGATTTACAATGTTCATTGGTTTACAAACTGCATTAAAGCAGTTCAAAGCAAAATAAGGACCTGACAAGTTATCAATATTAGCTTAATATATCATAAATTAGACATTTTACGCACCATTAATCAAGAAAGACGGGTAAATATGAATATACATATCTCTTCATTTGGTTCAGATCTACGGAAGCGTATAGGGGACATTGTGTGAATCGTTATAATCTGCAATGAGGAATTAGATTCTGCCATGGAAAAAATAGTATTCTGTCATCGCGAATAAATGATATATCATGGTATTCTGTCATGGCAAATTAGTATTCTGCCATAGCGAATTTCTAATCTGGCATGGAAAATATTCTGCGATGGCGAATTAGTATTCTGTCATGGTGGATTAGTATTCGGTAAGTATTCTGCCATGCAGAATAAGTATTCTGTCATGGCGAGTTAGTATTCTGCCATGCCAAATTAGTATTCTGTCATGGCGAGTTAGTATTCTGCCATGCCGAATTAGTATTCTGTCATGGCGAGTTAGTATTCTGTCATGGCGAATTAGTATTCTGTCATGGCGAGTTAGTATTCTACCATGCCGAATTAGTATTCTGTCATGCCGAATTAGTATTCTGTCATGGCGAATTAGTTTTCTGCCATGGCGAATTAATATCTGTCATGGCAAATTAGTATTCTGCCATGCCGAATTAGTATTCTGTCATGGTGAATAAGAATTCAGTAAGTATTCTGCCATGCCGAATTAGTATTCTGCCATGGCGAATTAGTTTTCTGTAATGGTGAATTAGTATTCTGTCATGGCAAATTAGTATTTAGCAATGGAGATTTAGTATGCTGCCATGCCGAGTTACTAATCTGTCTTTGGCGTATTCAATAAGTATTCTGCAATGGCGAATTAGTAATCTGCCATGCCGAATTAGTATTCCGTCATGATGAATTAGTATTCTGTCATGGCGAGTTAGTATTCTGCCATGCCGAATTAGTATTCTGTCATGGTGAATAAGAATTCAGTAAGTATTCTGCCATGCCGAATTAGTATTTTGTCATGGTGAATTATTATTCTGCCATGGCGAATTAGTATTCTGTCATGGCGAGTTAGTATTCTGCCATGCCGAATTAGTATTCTGTCATGGCCAATTAGTTTTCTGCCGTGGTGAATTAGTATTCTGTCATGGCAAATTAGTATTTATTAATGGAGATTTACTATTCTGCCATGCCGAGTTACTAATCTGTCTTTGCGAATAAGTATTCTGCCATAGCGAATTTCTTATGTGTCTTGGCGAGAAAGTATTCTGCCATGGCAAATTAGTATTCTGTCATAGCAAATCATTAATCTTCCATGGCGAGTTAGTATTTTGCCGTGGCCAGTACGTATTCTGCCGTGGCAATTTACTAAACTGTCAGAAGAATTAGAAATCCAACAGAGCGAATTAATGTTCTGCAATGGCGAATTACTATCTTGCTATGACAGATTATAATTTTTTTTTTACACAATGTCCCCTATCCGCTATCATACAAGATCTAAGTTTATTCAGATTCAGAATTGATTATCTGTTTCTAGAAACGCGCAGGTGTTTCTTGTCGGTAAAAATAAAACATGTAACACGTGAGTTTGAACAAGTTGTTGGTTGTATTATCCGGAGTAAACATGTCCCAAAGAAATATTTGTAATTAAATGTGACTTGGAGTATTTGTGCCTTGCGAGCAAGCGAGGAGTATAGGAGTGGAGTGGAGTATTGGTGTTTTACGCCCCAGTCAAGATTCTTTCAGCTATTTTGAGGCGGTCAGGTCTTGGATGTTGGAGGAAGCGGAGTGCCGGAGAAAATCACCGACCTTCGGCAATAAAAAGTAACAGAATAGTAGGGATTGTGTATATTGGTCGTAGTCAAGATATTTCGCTTATAACAATCAGTTCTGGAATGATGGAGAAAACCCAAGTTTCTTGATAAAACCACCAACAAACGGCAAATAAAATGACAAACTCTATTTAAAAGTACCTGTTGAGAAAACCGAAGTGTCTTAATAGAACCACCAACAATCGGCAAATAAAATGACAAAATCAATTAAAAACAACCTGTTGGTTCAAAGGAAACAATTTATATTTTTTTTGTTTAATTTTATTTAATTTTTTTTTTTCAATTTTATGTATTTATTTATTTCTTATTTTTCAAATTTCAGATTCTTACGTGATGTATATTTTAAGTAACCACACTTTCACTTGAAAAGTTTATGTAAATACCAAAACTGTTTCGTCACATTCTATAAATGTTCATGTTTTTTTTTATATTCTCATTACATTTTGTATTGATGTGTTGTGAATAATAAAACCACACTCAATTATAGAATTGACATATGTCAGTTTCGGCCACTTTCTGTCTCGACACACGGATTTTTATATATATGTATATATATATAAGAATATTATACATCTTTCTTCGAATTTAAGCATAATTTTTCTTGGCATCAGAACCGTCTATAACTAAAACCGCTTCAATGTATATGACATCCATGAAAAATAATTTAAAAAAATACCATTTTATTTATCATGATTTGTTTTTACTGCAGACAGTATACTGCTGTTTATAACCATTCTTCAAAGAAACAAGTTAAACAAATCTGTTCGATGGTTTGGAAAAAATAAAGGGGGAAAACGGCTTTGTGTTTTTATAATAAATAAAAAAATAAATAAATAATAAATAAATAAATAAATAAATAAATAAATAAATAAATAAATAAATAAAATTGGAAAGACTTTCTTCAATACACTCCATAAAAATTTTAGTTTCGACTGAAATGGAGCTAAAATTAGAGAAATTAAGCCATTTGGAGCATTTTAGTGAACAATGTTAAAGAAAAAATGCATAGAATTTAATGGATGGGGGTTAGGGTTTTACCAAATTATCTTTCATAATTTTGTTCGTCAAGGAAAGTATTCTAATTACTATAATCTGCGCATGCGCATTGATATTGTTGGTTTACTGCCTTTATTTATATATTTTTTTTACATTAGCATTAACGTGTAAACATGCACATTACATTTTAACACGAAAACTCATTCATTTACATTCCTTTTTAAAACTAAAAATTAAATTATAATGATAATTCTAGAAACTTAAATTCATAGCGGCGTTTTAAAAACATATTATTGAATTTGATATACAACAATGGATTGATTTTAAATCAGGATTGCGTGAAACTGTTATCATGGGAGTATTGTATGCCTTGTTCGTCAGAAAACTTAATTAAAAATTTATAAAACAGAAATATTAATTGTTATAATAAAAATTTTAACACGAAAACTATTGAAACATAAGGTCCTTTAAAATTGCGAAGCAAGGGTTTATTTTTGGCTGAATAATTAGGTTTGTTTTTCTTCTTTTTTTTAAATTCAGTTTTTGTATTTCATGTTCTTGAAATTAATCTCATCCAATAGCTTAGTTTCACGACATAATAACTCGATGGTAAAGCGGCTGCATTCTATCAAACAAACACAAATGTGACACTGAATGGAAAAAAAAACTGTTTATTCCCACATCGCAAAGGCAATTATAGTATACAGAGTAAAAAAAGGTTTGGAATTGACAAGTTAATTTAAAAACTCCGGAATCATTACCACTGAACAAAAACTAGGAGAGTAGGAAAAAGTTGTTTAAAATCATTGAATCAATATTATTGAATTCAGAACAGCACTTTTACCTCAGTACTGGTTAGAAGACCTTGTCAGATGCCGGTTTAATTACGGAGAGGACATGTTAATTTTAAGGGAAAACTTAAAGTTGTGTAATTAATAAAATTCTTAAGAAAGATAGAAATAATGCAATTTTAACATTTATGAAAAAATACAATTTCATAAACTTTTTATGAATAGGGATAAAAAAGGAAGAGGAAGTCCGCCTGCTATGACAAAATACGATGTTGGTTTTATCATCTGCTAGTGTTTTTGGAGTTATCTGTGAATCAACTTTTTTCCCTTTTCTCCAGCATTTTTTTTTTATTCTCTAGCGACCGCCTGTGTGTGTGTGTGTGTGTGTGTGTGTGTGTGTGTGTGTGTGTGTGTGTGTGTGTGTGTGTGTGTGTGTGTGTGTGGCGCCAGTGTTTGTCTGTGCATTTTCACACTTTCAATCAGAATAAGTATTAGGGAGACCGGTGATTTTTTTTTTTTTTAAATCCAAAAGTAACAGTTTTTTGTAATACATCAGACAAGTGTTGAAAATATATTTAATTACGGCTGTCATTAGTTGTTTTCATGTGATGAAATAAAATCTATGCGAAATAAACAAATTTATAATTAAAATGATTCTACTTAATTTAAAATCACAAAAAAGAGTTAAAAAAGGAAAACAGAAACAGATATAAAAATATTGAATTTGATAAATTAGATTGCTCAAATTTCAGCGAGTAGCATTTGTATCTAGGGAACGTTTATTGTATTATACTGGTACGTCAGTAAACTTGAGTAGTGATAAATTTATTTTTGAAAAAAAAAATCCAATTTTGATGTATTACTTCGTCAGTGTATTGCTTTAATATTACTGTCATGTGCTGATTTTGAATTTCTATTAAAATAATGCATTCAAAATCAGCACATGACAACTAATTTGGATATATTTTAATAAAAGTTCAAAAGGCAAGGCTTTTGAATTTCTATTAAAATAATGCATTCAAAATCAGCACATGACATTACAGTAACATAAACCATAACGTTCCCGAAATAAACGAATCTTTTTATTTTTTTTAATGAAATAATTTCTTTTTACCTTTTAGATGGAATCAAATTTTGTCGCTGTCATCTTAATACACTTATCAAGGTTAAAAAAAAAACATGTTCAATTTCATCACGATTACTATATATGAAGTTTTTGTTGAAAATAAGCGATCATTGTCATTTTTTTCAAATTATTTTAGATTAAAAAATGTCAGTGAAACGCATAACACATATATCAAAATATCAAATGACAAAGATATGTAGTATTAAATTTGCTGACTTAATTTGCAATTGTTCATCTCAACGTCTAGGTAAATTATTAAATTGTGCAAAAAAAAAAAATCTTTTGAAGGAGGCATTAAACTCTGATAAATATAGCTATTGGTTGCAAATTTCGACAAAAATACTGATAACACACCTTTAGATGATGCTAGTAATCTGCAGAAAGATTCAATTGATATGACTTTCCGTTCCTGAGAAAAGTGTCGGACAATTTGGGCGGAAGCAAAATAAGAAACAGTACAAAAACAATAACCCCCCTCCCTACTTTCGTTGGTGGGAGACTTAAAAAACACCAACCGTAAACTAAATGGAAGAGACAGAAACAATAAATAACAGAACGTTATCTTTAAATTCAGAAACAATTTTGGTTGAAATATTTTATTTTACAGTCACAGTGTTTAGGGATGATAATAACATTCTGTATCATGTTTATTTCCGAAATTAAAAATTGGACTAACTTTAAATTTGGAGAAAAGCATACCTCTCTCCCCCTCTCTCAACCTCTCTCTCTCTCTCTCTCTCTCTCTCTCTCTCTCTCTCTCTTACCCTCCCCCTTTCTCAACCTCTCTCTCTCTCTCTTTCTCTCTCTCTCTCTCTCTCTCTCTCTCTCTCTCTCTCTCTCACCCTTTCTCTTACCCTCTATCTCTCTCACCCCCTCTCTAATCTCTCTTTCACCCTCTCTCTCTCTCTCTCAAACCGTCTTACGCAGACAAATCAATGAAGACTATCAATAAGAACATCCTTATGAATCGATGCCCCGCCCCCTTTTTCAATGGTACACACACAGACGCTAAAAACTTCACTCCTTTCGTTATAGAATTGGTTTAATTTAAAAAATAATGTTATAGTGCATTATTTAATTTGCAGTTTGATATAATTCAGAGCGCATGCGTGTGAAGTGAAGTAATTTCAATAGAATAAAATCACCGGATAAAAAAATACAGGCATAGATTTACCCGCCAAAAACGTCTCAGAAATAGGTCACGTGATTATGTTAACAGGTTTTGTATTGAATAGTTCTGATAAACGCCCTGAGATTAATGTAACTACAGAACCGTATATATTCGTTCTTTATCTTATATAAGTTGATTAGTGAACGGAATTCAATAAGGCAGTTAGAAGCATTGATCAGTTAATTTACGTTCAATGGACTTCATTGTGTATCGTCTGAATGTAATAAAATGACTGAAGAACATCTTCACAAAGTCCAAATTGTATTTTACGATTCAATTAAAATAGTTCAATGTGTCACAGTGGATCCATAATGCCAGCATCTTACAATTTATTGTTATAGATTCCCACATGTTTTAACTTTGAATATTAATCTTGTCAGCATTGAAAAAAAATGGAAAAAATGAGCCGATTGAAACTGAAGTAGAAGGTTAGAAGTATGGAGTGGAAAGAAGGAAAAAGATAGATAGATAGACAATAGATAGATAGATAGATAGATAGATAGATAGATAGATAGATAGATAGATAGATAGATAGACAGCCAGATCGATAGATAGATATGTCATTTACCACTTTTTGAATTTAATCATAAAAATACATTCAAAAAGTGGTATGTGACATTTTTGAATGTATTTTTATGATTCAATTTAAAAAGTGGCATATGACAGACAGATAATAGATAGATGGATAGATAGATAGATAGATAGATAGACTACATGTAATTAAGTGTTTTGCCTTCGTCAAAAATGTTCCTTATATGGAGGCGGTAGGTTCAGGGAAGACGAAGACTGACAGATCAAATTAATTACATCCAAGTGGGATTCAGGCCTTCATGTAGGTGATGTAAAACGCTTTGATATGTAAGCACTTGCCCTATAACCCCCGATCTTACCTTGTAACCCCTGACCTTGCCCTATGACCCCTGATCTTGTCCTATTACCCTTGATCTTGCCCTATAACCCCTGACCTTGCCCTATGACCCCTAATCTTGTCCTATGACCCTGATCATCGATGCCTCAGATAAGATGATGTAGACATATTTTCATTTTAAGGCCAGAGATAAAACCTAAAATAGTGCAGAGCTCGCGACTACGAATCAGCAAACGTCTTGAGTTTGAAGCCGTCAACAGATCAGGTAATGGCAATGATAAAACTTCTTTAACACTGATTATAGTCTGAACAGACCAGTGAGGTATGTTAGACAAATGACGTCATTACGTCACAGCAGCAATTACCCAGCCTGCGACAATGCATTATTCAAGTTCAAGTTCATTATTTCTTACATATTAAAGTTACAACATAGAGAATATATCATAGCATATAATATCAAAATCATAAAAATAATATATTGTATTGATCTCTGTTACAAGCTCACCTGTCGTTATAGCTCTGTGTGTAAGTTATTCTGACCGACATTGTGATAGCACACATAATTGTGCATAAGGACACACAGTAACGACCTTAAAGAGTACCAGTACACTCGCCCGCAATGTCCATGATACATATCGCAGAATACTTAGTTTATAAAAACTGGCAAGGAGGAATTAAAACATACGACAACGGAATATTAAAAACATAATTTGTAACCATTATACATTGTATGTGTATGAAATTAAGATTAAACAAATTAGGTCGGGTTTCAACCCCGAACTCTATATATATCAAATTGCTCGTTTCAGATCGTTTCAGTATATACTTAGTATGTATGACATTGTTCTACATCGCCGATATAACTGACAATATTACACGAAATGTCCGCCTCTCCTGAGTAAAGATTTACTGGACAATCCCCATTAGCTAATATCTATAAATCAAATTGACCATTAGTAAAAAATACAATGTTTTTGATTGCCGTCTAGACCATATAAGTAAATATAGTTCACATCCTTTATTACATCTACAAACCGAGATAAAGAACCCCGGGACGGACTTGGACATTTGTAATTTTGTAATCACAAAATCAGTAACACATTTCAAACTAAAATAATCACATTTACGAGTATTTCGAATAGTGTTATATGTAGAAAATCTGATATATCTTGCACAATCGCCTTAAACAGCCGAAAAATGCACTTTTATAGGCTAAGTCTGTAAGAGTTACTTATCTTGAAATGAGTTGTACATTGTATTAAATAAGCATGATCACGATTCCCATCCTTGTAGAGTGTAGTGGAGTTATGGCGTTTCATGTCCTTATCAAGATTCCTTTAGTTATATCGACGCGGTCAATTCAGGAAAGGTGAAAAAAACGGAATACACCCCCCCACACACACACACACACAGACACAGACACACACACAATCATCCGATCTTGGACAGGCGAAGTGACAAACTTCCCACATAAGAATCGGAATTCAAACCTAGTCAGTGAGAGGCACTTTGATCTGTAAGCCCTTGCATTAGACCACTCGGCCACCGAGGTTCCTTTATCAAAGTAAATGAGTTAAATCAACTTTAATTGTTAAGGTTGCCCTCTATCCACAATTTTCATATGTATCACAAAGTATTGATGGAACATTATCATCTTATGCAAATTAATATACATGTATATTCGATAATGTATTTTTCACTCAAATAATGTCACTTTTTTCGTAAAGTATGTTCTTGTTCCATACTGACGGTCCACAAATGAACTTAGAAAATTGAAATGTAACGTTTAACTTGTATAATGAAATTAATTGTGAAATAAACTTGTAGAAAAGAATGTTAAGACCGCTTAACCACGTGTACCTTCCCATGATCTCAAAGCTAAGTCAGTAAGAGTTACTTATCTTGGAATGAGTTTTTAATTCAGCATCATCAACAATCACCGTCCAAATAAATCAGAGAGTTATCTACCTTGAAACGATATACATGTAATCATATCCAAACGATCTCTCTGTCTCTCTCTCTCTCTCTCTCTCTCTCTCTCTCTCTCTCTCTCTCTCTCTCTCTCTCTCTCTCTCTCAAATTTTGGCAATCTCTTTAACACAGACTTTATAAGTTTGAAGTTATCTTCCAAATCACATGTTAAATTCCTGAATATCCAAACAATTGACTACATTATTAAGATTTCAAATACACCAGATTTAAGTCAAAGAAAATCTTGGTGAAGGAATGATTGTGAAACCGGGACCAGATCCTATGGCTATAGTTCGATTTGTCGAACCAGCTTTAAATGTCGCTGGTCGAACATATATTCATATATCAGTTGCCTGTTTTTACCGAATTCTCCATTATCATCTGCATTAGAAATGGTGTCTGTCGCCTTGACATGTTTTAGCTCTAGGAGTGTGCAGAAACTTGTTATTTTTTAAAATTGACACGACATTGAGAACATTTTATAAGAGGGAACAAAGCAGGCGAACGGGGCGTTTACATGTACAAGCTTTTAGTAAAAATGACTCTTCGAGATGACTTTATCTCAATTCTATGTACATACATGAAAGGAATGTAGATAAAAAAACCAATAAAATAAAATCAATGAAAAGGGTTGTTAAGAAAAATTTTATAAATAAAATGGCGCAATCAGATTTCCCAACTTTGATATTTTTGAAATACAATTGATCTATTGATCTCAGTAAGGTTTCATTTCTTTTTTTAAATACAAAGAAGTTTTTATGAATAAAACTTTGCGGTTGAATAAGATATATTTTAACAATCTAAATCCTTATAATATACCGAATGCACCAAAATTATATTGATTTGATCTTTCCCTTTGACACCTTCGTTAATCGTCATGTAATTCCCATGTAATTTACTTATTTTTTGTGGTAAAACCACAAAAAGACAATCTCCCATGCTTTCTTTGATTTCCCAAAGTACTTATTAGACGTTCACTATTCTTATACTAATCACATTTCTTTACAAGTACTCGTCTGAGAAATCTCTTTGGAACTAAATGAATTATTCCGTCATTTTAACGTATATCGTCACCACAAAGACAGCAAAGCGGTTATATTTTTCAATTCAAGTTTTACGATCCTTTTATCAACACTGATTAATTTCTTAAATCATGCTGGCGAATCATATATAAAAACTGATTGTAAAAAAGATTGACCGAATTTTTTTTAAAAATCAATCAATCAATCAATCACTCAATCGGTCGATCGGTTGGTCAGTCAGTCAGTCAGCAGTCAGTCAGTCAGACAGTCGAACCATTAACCAATAAAATCAATTAATCAATCGGTCTGTCGATCGGTCAGTCAGTCAGTTAATCAGCTGATCAATCAATCTTTCGACTGATTGGTTTATCAAAGATTGCCGGACATATGTTCATACTGACCATTATACATTACAATTTAACATGATATATTTATGATGTAAATACCACGACAAATCATTTTGTTTCCTTTTTATAAGTAGCAATTTGTAGACATTTTCACATCCGACTTACATAAAAATTCTGATTGTGTGACAATGTATAAGTCGTTTCCTAGAATAATTACAGCCAAGATGAGTAACTTTGAAGAAGCAACTATTTTGATTAGGACTAAATTCAGAATAAAGAATGACAAATGATGTTTGGTATGTATCGAAATTATTCTGTATAAGTGTGATAGATGTTAATAATTAGCGCCATTTTATGTCCAAAAACACCCAATCAATAACCAAAGGATTAAATTAACAAAAATAATATGGAAGTCATTTCCATAATAGCAGTTTAATAATTATATGTTTGATTCTCCAGACTATACATTAGTTTCTCTAGATATTCGATTAACGATGGCTTCGACTCTGACTTAACCCATAATTGGTCTCTAATACGTGTCTTCTGGAGTAATGATGTTCTGTAATGGTCAAAACCAAAACACATTGTGATAAAAAAAAGAAATTGTTGTTAAACAGCACAGAAAACTATTATGCCACACTATTTCTCAAAATATTAAAATACAGTAATAAAAAAAAAAAAAAAAAAAAAAAAAAAAAAACAAACTGATCTACTGTCGCCAATATTAATAGATTTATCCTTTCAAATTTTACCACTACGGTAGCTTAGTTGTTAGGGCACTCATTTTGTATGTGGGAGGTCGGAGACTCGAACCCCGGCCGGGTCTCACCAAAACTTGAAAATAGGTAGTGACTATTCTTTCGCCAATCTCTCAGCAGTGAGGAATGAAAGTCACGGGAATTTTTGGAGGAGAACTTAAAAATCGATGTTTCGTGTTAAAGCAGTTGTGTCACGTTAAAGAACCCTCCCTGCACATTGCTTTCAGCTCACTGCAAAAGTAAAAATTTCCGCCACTTCATCTAAAGCTGCTGACGTCTCGATGTAAGTAAACATTCTTGACTGGGACGTAAAACCCCATTAAATCAAATCAACCATTCACATTTATTTTTGGTATTAAAGAGGTAGAGAAACAAATCGAGTGAGGCCTATATTGACACACAAAAAGACTCCATTATAAAATCTCAGTTTATATATAATGTCACATGAAAATATAACAAGTTAAAACTGCTTTAATGTTGAGTTTGATATTGAACAGTTAATGTCCAAATCACAATCCTAAAAACAAATCAAACATACCAGTTTATGTCTACATCAAATCCCCTAAAACAGAGTAAAAACTTTGAAAACTGGCCAATTCGGTTACACACGCGAAGTTTCATTAAGGAAGTGAGGTCAGGTGCTCCGGAAAGGGTAAGCACCTCCTGTCTAACTAGTTACACCCGTCACGTGCAAAAGGCAATGATAAAACAACAAAACAAGACAAGACAATACAAGTGGCCCGAGTTGTCTATAGCGGTGGATTGTGGGTAATTTTTTACCGTTTTTATGAAATCCCACCAAGAGTAGAAACTTCTGTAAGAAAGGACGTACATATAAACTTTGTTTGTTCTATGATATATAACATGTCTGAAGTATATGGATGTCAATGACATTAGTGTTTAAATAACGAGATCTTCCAATGTTCGTTATCAAACACTTGACGTTACATACATTATATAGAACTTTATGTTCGTCTATAGGGTTTGTTGACTTAGTGTTTTAAATGTTTGTAATTTATGTTTGTGCAAATAAATTAGGAATTTTTCAAAGTACTTTTTTACAAAAATAAATTTATTTACTTACGAGTATTTAATAAAACATTTAGAAAGACCACCATGAAGCCTTAAGTCTACAGAAAACAGGAGTCCTTTTTTATAATTTTAAACACAGTATTTTGACTTTTTTTTTCATTTGCCGAGTTAACAATTTTCACGATATAATTATATTTTATTTAAATCAAAACGATTACCTTTTTATCAATAGAGTGTTTAAGTGTTTATTTTTTATGAATTCATACATTATACAAAGTTTAATATTTGTAACACATTTTTATGAAGTTTTTATGACAAGTTTAGAGATATAATTATATTTTTTTGTATTAAAGTCAATTGACAGGCTCTCGTTTCCCAACATGAAGACTTACCAACTATAAGAATGGCATGCCAAACATATGTTACTTTTATATAAACTAAAAAAATCAGTAACATCTAGCTATCTTTGTGTCTGTTATTGTATTTACATAACACCGACATATACACAAAACAACTATTTATGACTTAAAACTAGGTAAAAATCATTATTGAGTAGAATGAAGAAAAAAAAAACTGAAGGTCATTCTCGTGAGTTGTTTGTACAGGGACTTTTCAATAACTGCACGACATATAATAAAAAAACTCTATATTAACAAGTTTAAGTGATATTAAGAGCACGACATCTGGTTATAGATTGAATATATCTTTTTTATGAAAAAATAATAAAAAATCACAATTTTTTAGTAATACTAAAATGCTAGCTCCGTGACTTGTAAACAATGTCAATGATTAAGTATCTCAAAGACATATAGATTAATTTATTCAACAATTACTATTTGCAGCTTTAATATTGTCATTTTTTACATTTTCTTTAATATTTTTTTAGTGTTTTGTTTTCAATTGGCAAGGGTCATATTGTAGTGGAAAACAATTATACCCTAAAATTTGAGATTTATTTAAAACTAAAGTTTGTTCCCTCATGCAAAGCATTCCTTAGCTGGATTTGGATTTATATAATTTTGAATCTTTAGATTCATCATTTTCAACTGTTTGGCTTATATATTTTTTATGTATCAAACTTTTCGGTCTTAGTATCACTGATGAGGAATTAATTTCCGAAATGTGCACATCTGGCACATCAAAATTTAACAGGTATGTGTATATGAAAACGATAAAAAGACTTTTTTATGATGAATGATATCATTTTTATTAAACGATGTATATAAAGAAAAAAATCGTTGTTTTGTTTTGTCGCGTAGGTCCACATTCTGCTGTGATTTGTTATTGTTGCATGTCTTGTTTCCATCCGCTAGCAAAATCTTGCATCGCAACAGTAGGGACCCCCATCTCGACCTCAAACTCGTTATTGTTTAGAGTAATTGTTGAATAAATTAATTAATATGTCTTTGAGATACTTAATCTTTTATATATATATATATATATATATATATATATATATATATATATATATATATATATATATATATATATATATAACAGTTTTAGACTTCTACAATAACTCCAATTGCAATATATTAAAGCTTAGATTTCAAAGGATTATAAATAGCACGTATCGTTACTTCAAACAAAGTAATATCAAACAATTTAATTGATTAATACTAGTTAGATAATATTCTCATTAATCTAAAACATATAAAAAGGACGAAAATCTGGGAGCAAATATTCAAACGCTGACAGAAGCAATAATTAGTTGGAGGATGTCATTAACATGTACTGCACTTACTTTGTGTTAAAACAAGGTTCAATAATGTTGTGCACTCAAGACAATTGCAAGTCTCTTTCTCTTACATAAGGGTGACCGTTTCTATGATAATGGAAAAATCGAGATACAATGTATTTGGATAAACCAATCACGGATTCCCGGGAAACCGCCTGTACTTTTTAAAAACAAGTGTCTGCCCCCTCCCCCGAGTATAATTCGAAAACACACAGTTAACAGCGCTGTGTTCCATAAACTAGCATGTTAAACCCCTTGCCCATCCAAGTCTCTTATTTATGTAGAAAACAGTGTTGAGATTATGTCTTTTATCATTATGAATTCTCATGTATTAAATTTGATTGGAAATGTTTTAGTTACAAACCGATAGTGCAACTGTTATTTAAATTTTTAAATTTAGAAATGAACACATGACATTTTAACGGTAAAAACAAATTCAAACATGTAAAACTCTAACACAATGTAGTACTTAAGATCGATTCAGCTGCTGCAAATTGAAAGAAATGGAAATGACACTGGAAATGACGTCACTGTTCATAGTTGGAACATCAATTTAGAAAAAATGAAACAATTGTAAATATAAGGAATGGAATTCGTTTTGACTGTACTGCATGCAGTTATGCCTTCTATGGCTCTCATGTAATTTGAGACAGGTCATTCTGCTTTAAACTGTATGCATTGCTGCAGTCAAAGCGAATTTCATTGTTTGAATATAGAAACATCTTTGGTAATTATTTGCGGTTTGGCATCTGACTATAGCTATGTCATTATTAGTCTTACTCTGTTTAAACTACAACAAAACATGATTGTCGATGTATTATCAGCATTTCATTTGATTTTCAGTTCAAACAACATACCCGGCTTTGATAAATTATATTGCTTGTTATCTGAAATATTAAACATCAACTTATTTAAAAAAATAATAAAGGATGTGTTAAAATAAACAGCACAGATGTTGTGTGATTTATCGGTTAGATTGGTATAAAACTTGTAAATGATGTTGAAGATTTTCTATAAAACTTCAAAGCTGTCTGTTATTGTTGATGATAAAATGTTTATTAAATTTAAAATATATGTGTAAATATATGATTCTATTTCTGCGATTAATCACCGTGATATGTGTGGAAAGATTGAAAGGCGTGAAAACATGCAGTGTTCTTATTTGAAAGTTCCTATATACTTAGAAATCACTGCATCAAGATTGTCGTAATTATGCTGAACAGGTTTCATAAACATAATTCTTTTTATCGGATTAAAAAATACACATTTTTATCATATCATTTTGATATGGAAAGATTGAAAGGCGTAAAAAAATGATAATAAAGTAGTTTATGTCATAAACATAATTCTGATTAAAAATAATAATAATAATAAATAAATAAATAAAAACACAAAATTTATCATTCATTTTGATATGTGTAGAAAGATTGAAAGGGTTGAAAAAAAATAATAAAGAAAATAATAAAAAAAAATGTTAAAGGAACAATATGATAAATACTCACAAGGTTTACAATAGAATTAATCTGATTCGACTTTGTAAGGCGTATTTGAAAGAAATTTTTCTAAGTTTTTGACTCTGTAAGGTTAAATATTATTGATCTAAAGATTTATGCTTTCTGCTTGATCAAATTCAAAGTAAAATCAAAATGTCATCAATAAATTGTCAACCAGGTGAATGATCTGATAATGATAGAATGATAGTCTTCATTTCAAAAAAAAAAAAAAAAAAAAAAAAAAAAAAAAAAAAAAAAACCCTCTAAATATAACATATAAAAAACAGAATAGAATAAAAATGAAGTTCGTTTCCTTAGTTACCTTTAAATACTTTTGAAAATAATAAATAATGAAATAAATAAAAGTAAATAAATAAATAATTAAATGGATGAAGAATAGCAAACGTTACATGTTCACTAAAGAATGTTTGACTTACAGAAAAGTTAAAACAATCACAATGACGTCATCACAGAGTGTGTTCGCGATTGTTATTAATATTTATGTATATCGTACAAGAGATGTATCCTCTAAATGACGACAGGGGCAGGAATAATTTAAGCACCAAGGTCTCGAGCTCTTAAATGAGCTTCATCAGATGATAGAAGGAACCGAAATCGTACATGTAAACATTCGGCAAATAAGGTAAAACAATTGCTTGGATGTTTTTGAACACCCGTTCGGAGAACTGGAGACAGGTTTTTTTTAAACGCTTCAAGTCAAAACATTTTGAATTGTATAAAAGCATGAAAAATATTATATTTTAAAAGCTACACTATGTCAACATATCAGATTTTGAAGGTATGTGATTACACTTTTAAAACTCCGTATTCAATAAAAAGTGATTTATTTCAAAAATCTTATCGTTGAAAAAACAGTTGGTTTTTATAGCAATAAGTTTTACTTTGTAATTTTATACAAGTATAATAATAAAACATTGGAAGGTTTTGCAATTTAAAAAATTGCTAAACTTACATAAACGGGGTCATAAACTAGGTCGATTTATTTTGCAGTTTGGTAATAAAGTTTACCGAAATTTTATCAAACTCTAGTCATTAACATTAAACGAATAAAAATCCCAAATTAAACTTAATTACTAAAGAGATACAAAGTTTTATCGGCAGCTTTAGATGTCGTTATGGCTGACAATTAGATCACGCTGTTTGTGTTATGATTTATGATATGCCATCATTGAGCTATTAGCTCACTCCATTTGTATTAAAATTTATGACATACAATTATTGAACTATTTATATACAATCCATAGTTATAAAAGCTGCTTAACTTTAAAACTGATCACTAAAAGTACATTTTAACTGAAAATACCCAAATACAAAAACAATAAAACATCCGATTCCTCTTTAATTTGATCTTAATATTCCCTCTGTTGAAAGATGTCATATCATTTCATCAGTAGGTTTATACCCAAAGGCTTTTTCTGAATGAATGTCTTTTTTATCACCATACACAGATAGCCGTATTTGACAAATGAAAAAGACAAATTATTCTAATGGAAATCAAAATTCATATCTTTCTGTTACCTGTCTGCAAAAGGATATCATGTTGTTTACAAATGGCAGACTCTTCAATGGGGAGATAACCGTTTCTAAGGTTGCACGCGCCGGATTATAATCTGTGTCTGGAAAAAAACAACAGTAACATACTGACACTATTGTCGTTGTCAAGAAATGACAGAAATAAAACAATACGAAATAGAACTCTTGAAGGTGTCCAATCAGTATTGTGCAAATAAACATGTGATGCACTAAACATGTACATCTCTAGACAATGGATAAATAAACACAATGGTATTTGAAAAAACTATACACAACAGAAAAACGGATTTATATTTATAAAATTAGAATTATATTCAAGTTTATTTTTAAATCTTTTTCAAACACTGTAAAAACCAACATTTATCGGAACAGGAAATAATGAATTTAACAACCACATTCATCAAGAAAGTTCAGAATTTAATTTATAGTTTCTGGCATCTTAAAACACAATACAAATCCAAAATCTTCACAATGCACTAAGTAACGCGTTGTAAATTCTGTACAAAACATTTGTTTATCCAATAATAACAATAGGTTAGGATCTATGATTTGTTTTCCTTGGTACAGGTTTGACGTATAATTACGGTAGGAAGACTGACGGGTATAACTTCTGTCAAATAATGTTAAATAAATTGTATCTGCAGAAACAATTACTGTATCAGACGATGTGAAAAAAAGGTAAAATTCGGTACATCAAGTTCAAATACCGGGACTGATAGTAGAGTTTCATTCACTGTACTCTCTAAGACCCAATACACGTGTTTATTCTACATTAACGTTGTATAATTATTCAACCTATTCCCAAGTTTTATTTTTCTTTAATAACTTTGACACTTTCCCATTTTTCTTTTAACTTTATCCTGTTTTGTTATTGAAACCAAAGTGATTATAATTCAAAGTTTTTGTAATACCTGATATATCCAATCGCTCCTGAGGTTAATGGAATGATTTTCTGTATTTGCAAGAGAATGATTAAAAACACTTAATACGTTTGTAGGGTATTAAGCACGTTTTACCAAGATTGTTTTTCAGTAGTTCTAAAAGAGTTTTCTTTATCTTTCTTAATTCAAGTTAGAACAAATAGTCTTACAAATGTTACCAAGCTGATATTATACTCGCTAATACTTAAGATATTTCACTAGCAAAAATTAAGGTTGCGGAAAAGAATAGTTTGTAGTTGGTGCACCATTGTAAATCTCCTGTTAATAATTGAATGCTGTAATTTAAACTAAAGCCAGTGCAGGAGATTTCGTACATGAGATTTCGCACAGGAGTTTTCGTACAGGAGATTTCGTACAGGAGTTTTCGTACACGAGATTTCGTACAGTAGATTTCGTACAGGAGTTTTCGTACAGAGGATTTTGGACAGGAGATTTCGTACAGGAGATTTTGTAGAGGAGTTTTCGTACAGGAGTTTTCATACAGAAGTTTTCGTACAGGAGATTTTGTACATGATAGTTTCATTTTTATAGTCATTATTGTGTCTATAAAATCATGTTTTAGTTAATCATCTAAAGATAGTCATTCTGATTCTCGCGAGTTTTTGCGAGATTAGGAGTCAAATCAAAGTTAAGAAAAAAGTGGTAATGAAAGAATATTTGCAATTCATGAGGTGAAAGATACAATCGTTCTGTACAACCAAATGACATGAATATAGATATAATTTCCATAAATATAATCATCTTATATAGCTATATCGGTATACATATATGTCCCACACTATATATAACTTTATATAGTTATATCGAAATATGTCTCATCATGTGTCGTTTTCCGAACAAAAAATTCTGCGTTATTGTTAACAACTCCTATATTGAATACTGCATTAATACAGATATAATTTACTTATAGATATATGCCAATAATGTAGTCTTAAAATTCGACAAAACTATATAAATGTTAGACATTTGTCACTTGTTGTAAAACGTAAATTATAAACTCCGTAGTTCTCATGTTAATTATAGATGTCTAGGTAACTATACCGTCCAAGTCGCAAGTGTATAAATCACTAACCCGCTAATATTGATAGATCTTAGTGCGAGAAACAAGCCTTGTTGAAGGGTCTTTGGTGAAGGGCTGTGGTGTAGGGCTTTGGTGAAGGGCTTTGTTGAAGGGCGTTGTTGAAGGGTCTTTGATAAAGGGCTTTGTTGAGGGGCTTTGAAAAAGAGCTTTTTGTTAAAAGGCTTTAATGTTGCGCTTTGTTGAAGGGCTTTGTTGAAGGTTTTGATGAAGGGCTTTGTTGAATGTCTTTGTTGAAGGGCTTTGATGAAGGCCTTTAATGAAGGCTTTTAATGAAAGACTTTGTTTAAAGGCTTTGTTGAAGGGGTTTGTTAAAGGGCTTTGATGAAAAGTTTTGTTTCTCTGCTAGCTACTTGATTTTCTCTAAAACTCCTGAACTGGCCACCACAATTCAAGAAAAAGATCCTAAATCGAGCGTTAAACGACATTGTTCCATGACATTCGCATTTATGGTGATATTGTTGGCGGTTTACATAGTTTTAATATCTAAAGAAACTGTGTTGATTTGATACACACAACACTTTATAATACAGATAAATGTATCTTAGAGACAGTATTAATCCGGATACGTAGATCGTTAAGCATTTAAATATCCACTTGAGCTTTTGATTTTACAGTTCAAAGCGATACAAAACTGGATTTTAGCTTTGTTTACTTATTTATTTATTTATTCTGTGATTAATTAACTAATTACTAGATATTAGCTATAAACTTATTGGTACCAAACTTTCTTTATTTTAATACCCCTCTCTCTCTCTCTCTCTCTCTCTCTCTCTCTCTCTCTCTCTCTCTCTATGAATTTTAAATGAGGCTTATAATTGTTTTACCACTGCTAACATTCTATCATATAGTTCATTATTATTTATTATTAACAATTATTATTTATTAATTATTTTTTATTTTTGCTTCATCTTTTGATGAATTATAAAATATAAATACTAAATATTAGCTCTAAACTTATTGAAACTAAACTTTCTTTATTTTAATATTTCTTTCTCCGACCTTTCAAACATAGATTGACTTAAGTTACATGATCATTTTAAATGAGACTTATAATTGTTTAACCACTGCTAACATTCTGTCATATAATTTATAATTATTATTATCGTAGTTTAGTTAGTATATATTGGTAGAGTAAACCGGAATGTGCACATAAGTCAAACAACTGTCGTCATGGAAACGGACAAACTTTTCATATTTTGTTAAAACCACCATGGCTTAAAAACACTCTGTAATCAGAAGTTTATTAATAAAACATAAAAATACCAGTCATTCTTCAAATTACACTCCCAAAAAAAAGTAAAAACTTTGAAAGCTGGCAAATTAAGTTATATATGTGAACTTGGAATAACTAATAGAAAGAAGCTGTACGTTTCAATTATAAAACATTAATAAAATTTAGGCATTGATTCAACGGCTTTAAAGTCAAATTCAGTGAAAGCATTTCGCTGTTATCGTTAGGCAATACAGTGACACTACGATGACATTTTAGACATTAAAACAGAGTAATTTAGCGTAAGTTTTAAAATTAGGATATATTGATTTTTGTTTTTCAATAACTGAAGTAAATTTCCAAAATATTGCTATCACGTTTCCTTGACAACTTATAATTGTTTTTTTCCCCTTCATTTTAAAGTTCTGAACAGAAACAAGCTATTTTCTTAAATGACAAGAAACTTGACAGTTAAACTTCGATTTTCCTTTCTCAGGATATTTAAATCTCTTTTAATACTTTAAAATATAATAAACTTAGCTTTCATGAAGATCCGCAGCTTATGGTTAGGAACAAAAGGCAAATAATCGGCTCGTAAATAGATCCATTAAGTCGGTCACGAACGACAGAATACTCAATGTGCTAAATGTATTTAAGAACGTTACCTATAATTTGCTATTTACAAATTATTTCATCATTCTTATAAACTGACTGCAGGCGAAGTAAAAACGCTTAATGTCGTAACTTTTCACTGTTTGTATACAAATAAGTCTTATTTAAATGTACAACCCGATGTAACATGGAGTTTAATAATGACGTTTTACATCCAAGTCACACTCAAGTCATTTCCTTAACTTGAATAGAGACATGAAATTTGGTGTGGTGGAGAAAACCGGAGCGCTACAGACTTTCTACAAGCAAACTGACGGCTGTCCTTACAGAATGGTCTATTCCTTGCGGGAATTGAAAAAGACGGTAAAATATAAATCACAAAATGACGCTTTAGACAACATTGCCACTAAGGCTATCCCAATTAAATAGCACAAATAAAGTGTGAACCTAAATTTTCGACGTGTAAATGAATAAAATGTTGGGGTCATACGAAGAATTTTTGATATTGTTTTGAGTAAAAATTCGATGACATTATAGCTTCCGGCAAAGACAGAGAATTTTGGGAACAAACGTACATTTATATAAGATATATTTTCTTTACAACGACATTATCTATTGACAAAACACCAATTAAATCAATTTTCGGGAAAAAAAATGACTAATTACTCTCCATCTTTTGAAGGATGCAAAAGAACATTTATACGTGTATTGTTCATTAGAAGGAGAATTAATAATATGAAGTTATAAGATTATGTATTTTATCAACTTTAATGTCATATCAAAGATCAAAATAAACATCTATAGGTTTTTTAACAATGGTCCAAGTAAAAATGGTTTCCGTCTTGTTTTGTTGAAATGATTATAATTAACTTTTTTTTCCAGTTTCGTGTTCCCTATTGCTCTTTTTGCCAAAAAAACTACCGGTATTGCTTTCCTACCAGGTTATTTCCATAATAAATATTGTTCTTTAGACTTTTCTAACAAGATAATCAGTCTCAGGAAAGGAATGTGCTTTTCATAAAAGCAATTTAAAGGAAAAAAAACAAAATGAATACTTTTTTTAAAGACCAGGCAGAAATATAAATATAAATCTAAATAATCATTGGCGGTCTATAAATATGTAAATATACTATATGTATTTATTTGCAGTTGCATGACCTCCTGTTTTTGGTGGTATTGGTATATTTTTATAGTGGGAAAAAATTACTACCAGTTACAAAACTGCTTTTTTTATTCTTTGTTTTCTACAGAAATATTACTTTTAACACAAATGAAACAAGGCAGATTTTAACAAATGACGTTTTCTTTTTTAACAACTCCGAAATGCTTAACATTTGTCAGACGTTTCACAAACATCTACTTCACCGGCAAGTGTCGAAATGTCGTGACAGTAATACAAAATATAAATTACTGATAGAAATTGGGTTTTTCTTTAGCTTAATTGTGAGCCAAATATGAGGAAAAATCGACAAGTTTCTTGCTTCCGAGACATGTTTTGCTAAAACTATTAAATCTTAAAGAATTTTATCACGCACTCTAGGAATTGTATTTTCAATCCATGACGGTTATCATTATAACAAAATTCCGTTATATATTCAGGTTCTTTATTCTTATTACTAACCCGACCAGTAAAATGTAAAAAAAATCAGCATAAAGTTCATTCTGGATGTACATACAGAATTGACAGCGATGTTATGTTATTATCTTATACATGTACTTCATTGTTAACGTTTACAGATGCACAACTGTATAATAAAAAAGGCATTCAAAATTAAATAGATTAATAAATTTTAAAAAGAACAATAATAAAAACAAAAAAAATTAAAAATAATACTTAAGAATTAATAAATAATGTCAAAAAAAAAAATAAATAAATAAATTCAATAAAATAAATAAAAAGAAATTAATTAATGAATTATCTCAGCATTCAACATACACTGCAATAATCAATTGTTTCAATTCAAGTTCTGCATTCTCCATTTAAACGACCCGCAAAGTAGACAGGTAACAAATCCCGGATGATAAAAGTTCCCGGATGATAACTGTACACTTTAAGAATACTAACTATATAACCGAGACTGATTATTGATTTTACAAATAATTATATCGCCTCAGAAAGAATAAAGATTTTAGTCATACCGCTTATCGATATATAAAAAGAAAAATTAAACATCCACGGGCACCTGCATAAATTACATAAAGACCTTGAGCTGTAAGACTGATAGTCAGGGACAATATGTGTTTGTATCTTTGATTGAAGGCTATTGTCGGCTCTTCTTTAAATAAGTGATTACAACTGACGTATCTTCTCCTAAACCACCATGTCATTTTTTGCTTCAAAAACATCTAGTTAAAAAATTAAACAGGTTTTGCATCTTCAAATTCCCAATTTACATTATTAAAAAATTGCATGTAAAAATGTATTATCACACAGAGCTACTGGTTTCATAAGTTATGATATTGATGGACTAAACGTTTCTGTTAACTAGTAACTAACAATTACTTTCTAGAGTTATAACTGAATGATGGAGGTCATCTCATTCTGAAATGCATCTTAATAATATCTTTTATATAAAGTAGACTGATTGATGACTTCATAGTTACATCGCCACAGACAAAATAAAGATTTTATGTGAACATATTTGAATTTTTTCTACAAAGAGAATAAAACGCACTACATGCACATCTACAACAATTCAATAAATAAAACATGAAGCAGTGGGAGATTATGAAAAATGAAATGCAGAAAAAAATTCTTTTGTTGTAAACGTGTTGATTTTTGTATTTCTTTAGAGCTAACGATATCTATATTTTCTGCTTATGAATTCCTATGATCGCTGTCGTCGACGCCACCGTTTGTTTTGAATAGAATACTGTAAAAATCGAACATTGTTCTCCTTTCGGCTTTTAAAATGAAGAATTTTTTTGTCAACTATGCATAATAAAAAATTCTATACCAGACAGTTTTAAGGCACATTTATTGTGTCATTTTAAAAAAAAGCAACATTCCAAATAAAAACATTTTTAATAACTCGAAATACGGGATTAACGACTAAAGCTGTTATTGATTCTCGACTAACTACAATGTAAAATATATTCTATGTTATATGATTACAAGTTCATTGTTCGATAAAGATATAATATCTGATAAAAGGATAAAGAAAATGTCAAAATATATAAAAAAAATCATTAAAACAATACGAAGAGAACCAAGGTTTAGCACGACTTTTTCTGTGGAAGAAGAGACGTATAGAAGTGCTTTACATTCAAGTTTTTTCCATTTGTATCTTGAGTAGGCGGGGAATCGGAGATCAAAGATTGGCAACCGGATGATACACTTGCACAGTTTTTCGTGTGAATTTTTAACATATTCATTTCCAACAATAACGAGTCTTCTAATCCCGTTTGCGGCACTGTTGACAGATTCGCTTCCTATGTCAATTTTGGACAATCGACACTATTTCTGCCTAGTATTATATCTCGCCGGGAGAAAATAAATGTCATTGTACGAATTAATAGCTTTACCGCACGTTAATCAAAGAATAACATCTATATAAAGGATTTTGTAACACTTAGCAGTATTTCCGCAAGGATTGTTAAAGCGCCATTCTTTTAAATATAAACTTTTTAAAACCAGCTATTACGATTTACAAGGTCTTTGGTTAATCAAGTCAGATGATACGTTATTTAAATCCTTCTATATAACATAGTCGTGATGAATTCTTGATTTTTTATGTATTTATTTGTCTGTTAAGCGTAATAAAAATCGATGTCCATTGCTATTTAAACTATTATTTGATGCGGTTGTCAGTAATTTATTTACCGTAATCTGGCTTGCATCCGGTATCAACTTCCGTCCAATGTCGTGTAATGTTAGTTTTTCAATATCCCGTGAGACAATGATACGAAGACTAAATGAATAATAGGATAACTAAAAAGTTAGATGAATGTTTTTAATCAATTTACAACATTCGTAAGACACATAAAGATCCCATTCAATATTTATGTATTTGAAATTGAGAAAAAACATAGGATAAATGTTTTCTGTTAATTAAAAAGATGCTGTATGGTCGGGATAAGCGAAAATAGAATTATGCTTTTGAGATAAACATCCTTTGTCTGTGTTATCCACGTGGTTTTACTGGTTGGTAATTGCTGTTTGATGTTGCCGACATGTAAAACAGTATCAGTTCGTGTACTGAGTGCGTTTGAAAATAGCGTAATATGATCATAAGAGGAAAATAAATAAAAAAATAAAAATAAAAAAAATAAAATAAATAAAAGAAGAATAAATTCAAAAGAATTACTCAAGGGTAATTTCCCATTTCCAGGATATTTCTTGTCGCAAATTATCAGAAACGCCTAAGCATAGGTATAATCTGTTTTCAAAATTATTTAAATGAAATATTTCTATCCTTTCATGTTGAAGTTCGTTGTGAGAATTTCATTTGCTAGTATTAAAAGGACATAAAGTCTTGTCCTTCATGATCCTTTAGTTATAATTGCTTTATGTTTGGTATTGAAAGTGCTAACATATTCTAATGATAGATGGACTTTGTAAGAGAAGAACAGCTTTTTTTCTAAACAAAACATATTTCATCGTAATACGTAAAACCCTCATATCATACAACATGATTTTAAAGCAATCATTTAACAAAGTCAGAGGAACGTTATCATGAATATTTATAATATTAAATCCCAGAGACATAGATATGAACATAAAGACACGACTTTTACAGAGATGTCGTTTTTATGTTCATCTTCTTTTTATTATCAGAAACACTTTTTATTACTTTTAATTTCTCGCCACAAGTGTTGGAGATTTTTCCAAATTACTGTAAACATGCTAATTTTTGCAGTGTGTTAATTTGAGTGATTTTCAGGCTAGGACAGTAAAGTTAATTTAAATACTGCGCTAACATACATGTTTTGGCTTGTAATCTGTTTATCAAATTTGTTTTGCGCTAGCTTAAATCCACACGAGTTACTCGAGCATATAAATTACGCTTAAATAAGTACACTCTAAAATCAGTACATTTACAGTATTCTGATAATTTTCTTTCATGATTGTTGCAATCCAGTTGTTCAGACAATAATTAATTGTTTGATCTTTGTCCAAATCACAATCCCAAAAACAAAGTAAAAACTTTGAAAGCTGGCAAATTTGGTTATACAGGTGAACTTTCAACAAGGAAGTGAGGCCGGGTGCTCCAAACGGGTAGGCACCTCCCGTCTACTAGCTGCACCTGTCACATGCAAATCAAACTTGGTGCTCTCTTTGGCTCAAATCTGTATTTGAAGACAAAATTTAGAAACTTGATCAAATTTAGTTTTGTTTTTGTTTTGTCTTGTTTTGTTTTATTGTTTTTTTTTTTTTCCTTTTTTTTAAAATTGTTTTTTTCCCCTTTTGGGCTCTTGACCTACTTTTTTCCGTTTGGATACTTTTAGGGAAAGGTTGTAGACCTCTGTTTAGTGCCAGTCTTAGTCACAAATCTTATTCATTCGTTGTTAATATTCGGAGTTAATAAGCTATTAAGGAGATTCCTTAAAGAATAAATACGTGTATATTGTAATGTTAAAATCACAAGATAAGAAAGCAATTGTACATGACATGTTAGTGTTCTTGATTATTTTTTCTGTTGCCAAACACTTTTTTCAGATGCAAATTTTCTTCTTTTTATCCCCTAGGAAGTTTATTAACGTATGATAATGAACAACCGAAATAGTTGATGATTATTAAGATAAACTATTTAAGTAAGGTCTGATCCTATAAACTGTTGTTTTTATTTAATATAATTCTATGCGGGGTATAAATCTCTGGATTACTGTTATTGATTTTATGGCGGGAAAAAGCAGACGTCACATACATGTCAGACAAATCGCATACAATGTTGACATCAGTAAACAAGATACCCGCTAAATGTAAACAAAGGACGCATTTTATATCCTTAAAATAAACAAAATTGTTCAAAAATACCATACGTTATGTTTTATAGACTTCGAGCAGCAGTTTTACAACCGTTATAAAACGTTTTATGCAAATCTTGTTGTTTGTGAGGTTATTTTTTTATTGTATTTTCAATCAAATCAGCTACTAGTCATAAAAGCTATACTTTGTGTCTCAAAATTTTCAATTTTCTAAAAGTTTAGATTAATAAATTTTGGGTTTTGTTACTCAATTAATTGAGACTTGTTGTCACCTAATAAAAATGTCTGCATGCACAATGATGGTTAATATACATATAAAAGCATATAAAAGTTATAATGTTGATTGCCTTATATATGTTTCAATGAAAGGGAAAAAGAATTTCGGAGTTTAAAGTAAACACATGGAATAATAAATATAATAATTGTTAAAAAAATTAAAATCTTGGCCAACACTAACTAGTAGGTCAATGTCAAAAAAACCGAACGAAAGAAGAACAGAGGGGCCAAACGCGTGACACAAGTGTAACAATATAGTTATGTTTTGCAATTGCATTGGCCTTTTAATTATCTTAATTAATCTTTTAATTAATCTTTTGAAAGTACAATATTTTTCTATTTCCCTATAACTACATCGTCTTTTTTAAGGAAAAGGTATGTTTATTTTCAACATTTCCTTATAATAGCTTTAAACAATCGGCTCGAATTCAACTCGAATAGGTCTTTGAGGGTGATAGCTCGTTCTTCAATAGTTTTTTTTCGGAGACTCTGGTATTCTGCACTAATTCAGAACTAACCGTCTCGATATAAATGAATGAACAACGACATAAACATCTCAAACTATACCAGTCTTTATATGCATCAACGTAAAGTTAACATATATTAAGTGTATGTTTTCCACGTGGCAAATTAGAGAGTGATTTATTTTTGTTCAACATCAAGTTTTTATTTACACATTGTTTAATTTTTTTTTTTTTTTTTTTATTTTTTTTTTTTTTTTTATTTTCAAACTTTTTGGTTTTAGTGTCACTGATGAGGAATGAATTTCCGAATGTGCACATCTCGCACATCAAAATTCAACTGGTATTTGTGTTATATATTATGTACGTCTAATTACTTTAACATAATCAACCAACAGTATGATTAACATGTTTTAAGGTAATAACTTTCCCCTAATTAACATCATCTATCTTCATCATTAGTTGCTTTAGATCTCATTTCGCAGACAAAACCATTACACAGTGATAAAGCATTTAACATCCACAAGATTTTGAGAAGTTGTGTATCTACTAGTCGATGAAATGATCTGCTGGAAATAACGTGTATTTGGTTTATGTTTTGATAAGCTCATACAACGCAAGAATCTTTGATATAGAAATCTTATTTAAATAAAATTAATTATATTTAAATTACACCGTTAGAAGTATATAAGCTTGTTTGTTGACACTTAATACAGATGAAACAGTTTTAAGGAATGTCTACATTTAAAAAATATGTATATACATAATTTTACGGTCTCTATTAGTGTTATAATTATTTTTTCATATATATATATATATATATTATATATATATATATATATATATATATATATATATATATATATATATATATATATATAACCAATCAAGAAATTTTACAGACATTTTGAAATATACGTAAAATATTAGTATTCTACATATTTATTCATTTACACTTTTTCACGCTTACACAATAAATGTAAGTGATAGATAGAATTGGAACTTTGGATTCATTAAGCTTAAAACTAGGAGGTAAAAAAAAAGTTTTATTCAATTTAATTCAATTTTTTAGATTTAACTTTTTGAATTAAATTAAAATATTTTAAAAATTAAATTCAATCAATTAAAACTGTTTTTATTATACCTTATAGTTTTAAGCTTAAAAATTAAATTAAATTAAATTAAATTAAATTAAATTAAATTAAATTAAATTAAATTAAATTAAATTAAATTTTAATGTACTCTGTTTTAACTGAAGTCAATTCAATGCTCGTAAATTCTTTAATTTTTTTTTAAATTTTGTTTTATTTTATTCAATCTTATTATATTTTAATTTAGCAAATGACACAATTCAGTAATCACAAGAGTATTCATAATGATAAGCGAGTAAATGCATTCTCGGTCTTTTATATCATTTGTACTATTGAAAAAAATATTTCTCTCATATCACACTATCTATGAGTTTGCCCATAAAATCAAGCCATGCAAGAAAAAACAATCTTACATACCATTTCACGTGCACGCATTAATCTCGGTAGAAGAAGTGGGGACTCGTAAAAAATTCGTAAGAGAATGGAGTAGCCACTTTAAATCCCATCTCAAATTTAAAAAGTAACACTGAAACTTACACTGTACCATTGTCCGCTGGATCACATATGAATAAAAGTCAAACTACCGTAAATATAACTTCAAATGTCTCGCCACCGAAACGTCGTGGAATCATGGCAAAAGACAGTGACAGTGACACAGATTAAAATGAATTGTATTTCTTATTCATGGCGTGAGGTTTTTTTTTTTTTTTTTTTTTTTAAATATTGATTTAGAATCAAATTATAATTTTTGTTGAGAAAAAACGTTTTGTCAATTAAACGTGTTAAATTTTAAAAATACGCACTTTGACGTTTAATTTAATTATTTGACACAACAGAACTTAATTTTTAATTGGATGCACGTACGAATCATATTACTGTGATACAGTCAAGAAAGTCGGTCAATTTACTATAACAAAAAAAGTAATTTTTTAATTGCTTGCAGTTGATGAATGAAGAAAAGGTTTAACTTTCTGCGCAAACGTTTGCCATTTTCGGACATGGTCTTTATAAATATGATGTTTTTTTCTTGGGCTCATATAAGAAAGTTGTAAAAATCCAGAAAATGACCGTTTGAAAGGAATTCTTTATGCAATTTACAAACTTTTGACACGATATGAGAGAAAAAAAGACCCTTTCATTGTGTGTGCATAAAAGATAGGGCTATTCCTTTATTGGCAAGTGTCAGGTTTTACTGCATTTTAGTGATCCCTCGGGTGGAAATAGCCCTATCTTTCACCTACACTAATGAAGTGTCTTATATATAGAGTCTTATAACCTTTATATGCAGATTTGTTTCGGAAACTCTGCGGCAAACATTATCATGCTTGGTTTTGTTAAATAATCAAAACGTTAATATTATCACTATGTAATCTTTTTAAACAGAAGACTGTTTTTGCCAACAATTTCCAGTAGGAATAGACATATTGACTTCCTGATGTATTTTTATAATTACAAAAAACATAATGTTCATTACCAAAAGATTATATTTCACGACAAATGGAAGTTAAAATACGCCTACGATTGCATCAATATAAATAATAGCCGATATTTTTTCCGTTCGTTCTGAAAGCTAAGAATAGTTATTTACTAAACTCTTACCGCTGAAATTTCAACGATATTTGATATTAAGAATTTAATTGCTATATTTCACGCAAAAAGTACAAAAAGTGTAATGAAACATGATCGTAAATGTGAATTAATGAATAAATTTTATCATTTAAAAAGAAATGATATATCAAATTCTCTCGAAAAAATCATAAATGTTCGTGCTTTAATGTAATTTTGATGAAATTTTTCTGTTACAGCAGACAAAGAACTTTCTGCAAGAATTAAACTGTTTCGATTATTGATTTCAAGTTGTCATATAATATGATGATTTTTCACGATAATCAAAATATTTATAGGTTGTTTTCAACTTTCATTTAAAAATATTATATAATAGGATTTCTATTAGGATTAATTTTTTTTGTATTTATAAACATGATAACATTTGCACAAAAATAAAATAATATAATCCCCGAATATACTTCAACGTGTTAAAAAAGAGAAAATAAAATTTAAAATCAAAATAGATTAACTTTACAACACTCATTGCAAACAAGAACGCATAATAAATCAGTGATGAAAAAATCACAGGTTATATAATCAGCTAAATCTCACGAACGTTTTATACTTGCATTGTAATACTGCTCGTAATTCCATGCAAAAATAAATAGCAAGTGGTCTCGAAAATGCGATTTCAGAAAATTATAATGGGTACAGTTTTCTATATAGAGACTAGAATCTAAAGATATTTCACTAAATGAAGATACATTGGTACTTACATGGTCGTTACTTTTTCTTTTTATGAAATACCAAAAACAAAATAAATAAATAAAAAAGAAAATAAAAAAATAAAATAAAATGTTTCAATAAATGCTTTTTTTGGAAAAACAAATATTTCAAAGTGAATATTCAAATTAAAGCCGAACGATATTGGAGTTAAAAAAAGATTAAACATTGTCTAATTCTTTAAATTCGGATTTTTAAAGTCCATAGTTTAAAGCTCTTCTCAGTTGTTGCTTTTTAAAAGATTAGGAGATATTTTATTTAATATTTACATGTATTGTGTTATCAGTTCTGGAAGTAAATGTTAGGTTTCTGTTTTTGTAATATACTAAATTATTATCCTGAGGCTAAAAACTTTAATTGAAGAAGATTTCACAGCACATAACCCATAATAAACTGAAATTGATCGATGGTTGATACTAGAGAATTAAAAACAGAGGTTTAAATATATAAAGAAAAAACTAAAATATCGTCAATTCACAGAACAAACAAATTTTTTATCACTTACCATAGTTCTTTGTTCCTTATATTCTTGAAATTGACTTTGCAAGTGACGGCTTGAGCTAGCTAGACAGGAGGTGCTTACCCTTCCGGAGCACCCGGCCTCACTTCCTTGATGTTAGTTCAAGTGTATAATTAAATTTGTCATTTTCAAAAGTTTTACTTTGTTTTTTGGATTGTGGATTGGACAAGAATTGGTATGTTTGTTTTTAATTATCAACTTTACTCTATTTAATTTCAAAACTTAAATGCTTATACAGCTGTAAAGGTTGAGAAAAATGTGATGTATAAAAAATTAGGAGAGTGGAGCGTATCGGAAGAATGGTGTTTTACGCCCCAGTAAAGATAATTTCACTTATTTCGAGGCGGTCAGTTCTGGGATTGTGGAGGAAACCGGAGTGCCCGGAGAAAACCACCGACCTTCGGCAAGCGAACTGACAAACTTGAAAATAAGGAGAGACTCGATTTAAATTTATTCTAAATCATGCAAGTAAAAATATTTAAATGATGAAAAAAGAATTAAGTTACAGACGAAATGAACAAAAGAATTATATTTTTTCCTATACTTCTTGTTTTTGATTATAAATGGTTTATGAATTAAAACAAACATGGTTGTTATAAAAAAACCCGGCATCCGCACAAACGTCCGCGCTTCTTACTCCCACCAATCTTTCTGTCTATCTCTCGCAAGTGCCCATTGAAAAAAAAAACATTAGTTTAATCATATTCAATATGTAAATATATAATATAAATACCTGTTAAATTTTGATGTACAATATGTACACATTTCGGACAATCAATTCTCATCGGTGAGTTAAATTTAGGTGGTCAAATTATAAATATAAATGTTAAAAAATCTTTACAGAATATACATTTATTAATGATGTATGCCAGAAACGAATACAAACTCTTCAAATAAGCACAATTATCCATGAAAGAAAATTGCTTATAAACTCACAAAGGAGTTAATTCCCAAAACCCTTTAAAATTACAATATGTTATTGAATTATCTACCTTGTTACTGTCCTAACTGTATTGTCTTTGTGATAATTTTAGTAATTAACGTCAAAGTCGTTATATCAATTTGAATAATTCTGATTAATTTAGCAGTTGCTGCATTTAATATCTACCATATGTTAACCACATTTCTCGATATATATTAAATTAAAATAATTTAATATAAAGCGTGTTTGACAAATTATGGCGTTTATATATGTGTAGAAACAAAACATTGAAAATATGGTTAATTTAAACGTAGTTGACATACGAATTCAGCAAAATATATGAAAAAGAATGGAACAAACACACACAGAGAGAGAGAGAGAGAGAGAGAGAGAGAGAGAGAGAGAGAGAGAGAGAGAGAGAGAGATCACGGATTATCATGTAAAAAAGTATTTGAACAATTTGCAATAAGCAATTACAAACATATTCAAGTTAATGAAGCGAGCAGAACATTATTTGAAATATTCTTTTTGGAAACAAAACATACCAGTCTTATCAATGTTTACTAAAAACATAACATTTGCAAACCGTAAAGTGAAGATATCGGCATTTATAAACCAGGACTACTCACAATTTCTGTAATATCTTCCACAGCATTCAATCTCTCTCTTTTTTCGAAATTCTAATTTAAATAAGTACATTTTTTCTTGTTTTTACAAATCTTGGGGTAAATGCAACACATTTTTTTATTTTCTATCACTGGAATTATTTGAAAGAACAATGTTAGTTACTGCATTAAAAGCATCATTTATTATTTATGGCATGCTGCCTATAAGAACATTATTACTTGTAACAATATGCATTGAATTTCAAATAATCTTGACATCTTGTTTAATAGATGGTTCTCCAGCAAATCCATCATTTTAATACTTTGGGCTCGCCAAACCTTAAAAATTATCACTCAGACATCAAACCAAGTTTTGAAAAACATCAGGAAGTAATATTTTGATCGATGGCGTGTCTGCTTTGTCCACATGGTACATTAATAAAGTATATTAAATAAATACTATAAAACTAGTATTTAATATTTTTCTAAAGTCCATGCACACGAGATAAATGTTTTGATAAAAGGTTATCTTATATAACGAACATTCTCTGTACATATCAATTATCTGTTCAACTTCCCAAATACGGAATTAAAAGAATTCTATTGATATGGCGAACAACAAACATGAATTTTCCATATCCTTAATATCGGATTGGAGGTTAAACCTGGAACGATCGAGTTAGAAAAAATGCATACATTTATTATTTAAAGCTCTCTGAAATTAAACAAACAATGCTGATGATAACATTATTTCGAAGCTAAATCTAATTCAATCGTTGCAAGTAAAAAAAGTAATCCGTACATCTTTAGTGCATGAACAGAAGCATTTCCTGATGTCGGATGTTCCGCCAAAAGTAAAGCTTCAGGGCAGGAACAAAAGGATTTTCTGATGTCAAACGTTACCGCGAAAAAATAGAGCATTAGCATTTCCTGCTGTCACCTGATGTCACCGTAAAAAATTACAGTTGTAGGGCCAAAACTTGATGTCAAACTTTGCTGTGAAAAACAATTACAGCTGTAGGACAGAAAATATTTCTTGTTGCCAAACGTTTTCTTGAAAAACAATTACAGATGTAGAGCAGAAAACATTTTTTTGTTGCCAAACGTTCTCTTGACGAACAATTACAAATGTAGAACAGAAAACATTTCTTGTTGCCAAACGTTCTCTTGACGAACAATTACAGATGTAGGACAGAAAACATTTCTTGTTTCAAACGTTTCCGTGAAGATCAATTACAGTTGCAAAACAAAAACATTTTCTGATGTCAAACGTTACCATCCTAAATTTGCAGTAGTAGCATTTTCTAATGCCAATCGTTACAGCATAATCATTTTCTAAAGTCAAACGTTACCCTTAAATACATCAAAGTTGTAGTATTATTTTTGGACTAGCTACAGACTGAATGGCTCAAAACGTCTGTATAATAAATAAGTTTGCAAGCAGTGTTAACATTTAATATTTCTTATTTGCTTTGTTGTTCAACATCAGAGGAAACATGGAACAATATTTAGGTAAAACATATTACAATTTTAAAAACTAGTCTTCCGTTTATCAGTTTTCATGGTTACAGAATGTCTATTAGTTGATATTAGAAATTTTTTAAATAATTTTAACACACCACAAGTTTTATAATTGAAAATCAATAAATAATATGTATTTGAAACAAAGAACTTTATAATAATAAGCAAATTATTATTTTTTTTTTTAAAAAAAAACAAACATTATTACGCAATGATTTTAATAAACAGAAATCAATTACTTGTTGATATTAAGATATAAATATCACAATATTAATTTCCACAATGGAGATAAATTACTTTGTTAAGTATCTGTATTAATTGCATCATGGGATAGGATATCTCAATATTATTGATTTCTCCAATTTCCAATTATATAATGCATATACGTGAAGCATAAACTGACATTTATTATTGTCTGGAGAACAGGCACCAATATGTAAAATGTCATGGCAAATTCTTTTATATGAATCAATGTAGGCATGTCAAGGTGTCATCAGATATTATAATTAAAGGAAGAGTAAGGTTATATATCTCTGTTAATATTCCACTTATATTGATTGTTTGGGTGAAAATCACAACTGTAAGAAAAAGACTGACATTTCTCATCCACTACAAACAACAATATAATGAAGATACCACCAACAAAATGTTTTTGTTTTTGAAAGACAACCTACTTGTTGTGATTGGAAATATAATTTTTCAACAAACAATCGGCATACCAACGGGCACACACTGTGCACCTTTATTTGCTGATTTGTTTCTTTATTCATATGAATCGGAATTTTTACAGAACCTTGTCAAATCTGGAGAAAAGACTGTCGCTAAATCATTCAACTACATATACAGATATAAAGATGACGTTCTTTCTCTAAATAATCCCAAATTCGGAAAATATGTGAATGCCATCTATCCAAGTAAAGCTTGAAATAAAAGACACGACATATTCTCCATGTTCTGCTTCATGTTTGGACTTATACCTCAGTTAAGACACCCATGAAAGGCTACATTTTTCTATTGTCAACTTTCCGTTTCTTTGCAGTAATATCCCCTCCTCCCCTGCGTATGGTGTAAACGTTTCACAGTTAATATGTTATCGTAGAGCTTTTTCCCACTATTTGGGACTTTCTACAACGAAGCAAACTGCTTACAATTAAATTGTTGACACAAAGGATATTGCAAGCCTAGGCTAATCAAGCCCCTTAAAAAGATTTATGGCCGTCATCACAATATTGTTAATAAGTATGTAGTCACTGTATCCGAACTTATACTGGACTAATAAATGACTTACCATAGTTCTTTGTTCCTTTCATTCTCAACATTGACTTGTACGTGACGGTTGTAGCTAGCTAGACAGGAGGTTCTTACCCTTTCGGAGCACACGGCCTCAATTCTTTGATGAAAGTTCACGTGTATAGCTAATTGTCCTAGCTTTTAAAGTTTTTACTTTGTTTTTGGGATTGTGATTTAGACAATGACTTGTATGTTTGTTTTATTTATTACCACTACAATGAGTGATAAGAATTAAGAATATAATTGATTATAAGAATTAATTTCACTTTTGATTGACCTACATTCTACAGCTGTCAAGTGGAAGGTTTCCATTCTCCACTGTCTAGGTTGGGTTCTTATACAGTTTTTAGAGAACGGCATTCGATTCCTTCTTACTAGAGTGAAGTTTTCATTAACTAGCGGCAGCCTATTTTCACTGAAAGTAAACGATACCCAGTATTTATATTTTATAAATGTTCAATAGCTTAAAGAAATAGATTTTCATTTAGAGCGAGTTCCATTTCGTACTGTCGGGATTGAGCATATAACGACTTAAAAAGGACCATTTCCATTTCAATCTGACTAGCGCTTTGTCTTAAATGAAAACAATATGGTAAGTTCTTCTTGGATATAAATTCTAGATAAAACTAATGTTGTAAAACCACAAACGAAACTGTAAAAAGGGGCTTATTTTGTTTCCATTACGGATATCTTTATCTGTTAACTTTAAGCACAGAAAAAAAAACGAGTGCTCCAATTTATATTACTTAAATGAGCTAAATCCAAATGCATAACTGGCTTGTTGATGCTATTCAAACGCATTGTATCGAATCAATTTTCTTTCACACGATTATATTATTTCCCATCAAACTTCTGGAAGAAATGTGTCATCCGACATTTCTTTCTTTAAATTGTCAATTTGATGTGTTTTATCTCTTTGCATCTTGCCTTTTCAAGCCGCTGAATTCAGGATTTTTTATATAAAGAAATGTAATTAATAAGAAAATTGAATTTGACGGGGAAATTATTTCAATATAACAAATTTATCAATGTACTGACATATCGGTTATTGAAACATAGAGATGATAACAGTTTAAATTATCTACACTAGATTAGAAGAGAAAGATTTTTGGAACCAATGTTCTGAAAACATGTTATTAGGAGTAATTAGGGTATAAAAATGACACTATCGATTATTGATCTGAAATATTTTAAACATTATATATATATATATATATATATATATATATATATATATATATATATATATATATACGAAAAACTTTTTATTTATGTCCAGGTAGCCTGATTAAAAATGTATGTAAGTTTTGATATAGTCTCATGTAAGAATTCTGATTGTTGATTGATGCTTGTTGTTTCATTGTTGAAACATTTTACTAAAAATTACCCAATGAACAGAATCCACACGAATACAGAATACCCTTTAATAGTAGATATTAGTTAAGGTTACAGGAATCAGGAATCAGATATTTGACTGTTTATCTTTTTTCAATTGTTAAATATGTTGACCATTTGAAATTGTTTACATTGCGTTGATTGTTGGTTTTGTTTGTGGTATGTTTTAATTTTTTGTTTGTTTTTTTTAGTTTGTGTTGAGTACCAGTTTGGTTAGTGGATACTGTATCTGTTACAGAGAGATAAATAAGACCGGAACGTTAAAGAACGTATGTTTAATAACATGATATTTTAGACCACTTGGCCATTTGAAACAAACATAAAGACCGACGACAAAAGAAGGTCGTGACAACAAGTGGTTCGAATTTAAACCTTAGACCAAGATTTATCTTTGTGATTAAGGTTTGCATCGATACGTTAATACCATCATAACCGTCTGTTCTTAAAGTTTATGTGACATTTATCTGATAATATAAGTCTATGTGGACTACAATATTACAATTTTTTTCTTATATTAAAGAATGAGTTTCAAAAAGCCTAGCGATCCGCCTATAGGAAAAATGCCAAGAAACAAGGTTACACCTTTGGGAGACCTCTATATTCCAACATCGACTCGAGGCCAAATGCAAATTAATTTTAGCCTAGCGTGCATATTTAAAAAAAATAACGTAATAAAGACATCTCAAAATTGTTAATAGGAAAAAAAACTTAACATGAAAATGTGTCATTGGTCATTTTCTCACTATTATTACCCGTGATTGTAAAGAGCAAAATTCACAATACATAATCTGCGCCTGTGAACTAACGCAGCGCCTACATTGCAATGGTAAGCTCCGTGTTTTACATGCTTTATAATGTTGCATTGTATACTTTAAACTTGTATAGGAAACGCACGTGTATTGACCAGTGGCCTGACGATAGATCATATCGTTGTTAGATATATACGACATGTATTGAAACTAGTTTCAATAATGTCTTCGGATGAGCAGTGCGTAATTTAAATAGGTTATTTGTTGAAGAAGCAAATACACTGCGTTTTAATGAGAAATAAATATTGTAAAAGTAAAAAAATATTATAAAATATATTAAAACAAACAAGAGGCCCACGGGCCTTAACGCTCACCTGAGTATATGTCCAAAATTGTTTGCAAAGCGCAAAGACAATATACTAGGTACAGAAACTTTACAAGTTTTCTCAAGTTAAGAACTGCCACAAAACTTAATCAGAAATATATCAACTCACATTTCATTTACAAGTAGCTTATATAATATGCATGAAGTAACTGTAATGCAATGAATAATTTCCAAATCATGAACAAACTTCAGTATACTTATGCAACTATGTCCTTGACCTTTGAACATATGACCTTGAGTCATATATCAAAATGATTGTCATGTCAATACCTAAAATATTCTAATATATATGCCTATGCAAAAAGTTAACAGTTTTCAAGATAATTAACAATTTGAGTCTTTTTATGCACCTATGACCTTGACCTTTGAACGTATGACCTTGAGTCATATATCAAAATGATCGTCATGTCAATACCTACAATATTCTAATATATACGCCTATGCAAAAAGTTAACAGTTTTCAAGATAATTAACAATTTGAGTCTTTTTATGCATCTATGACCTTGACCTTTGAACGTATGACCTTGAGTCATATATCAAAATGATCGTCATGTCAATACCTACAATATTCTAATATATATGCCTATGCAAAAAGTTTACAGTTTTCAAGATAATTAACAATTTGAGTCTTTTTATGCAACTATGACCTTGACCTTTTAACGTATGACCTTGAGTCATATATCAAAATGATCGTCATGTCAATACCTACAATATTCTAATATATACGCCTATGCAAAAAGTTAACAGTTTTCAAGATAATTAACAATTTGAGTCTTTTTATGCATCTATGACCTTGACCTTTGAACGTATGACCTTGAGTCATATATCAAAATGATCGTCATGTCAATACCTACAATATTCAAATATATATGCCTATGAAAAAAGTTTACAGTTTTCAAGATAATTAACAATTTGAGTCTTTTATGCACCTATGACCTTGACCTTTTAACGTATGACCTTGAGTCATATATCAAAATGATCGTCATGTCAATACCTACAATATTCTAATATATACGCCTATGCAAAAAGTTAACAGTTTTCAAGATAATTAACAATTTGAGTCTTTTTATGCATCTATGACCTTGACCTTTGAACGTATGACCTTGAGTCATATATCAAAATGATCGTCATGTCAATACCTACAATATTCAAATATATATGCCTATACAAAAAGTTTTCAGTTTTCAAGATAATTAACAATTTGAGTCTTTTTATGCATCTATGACCTTGACCTTTGAACGTAGACCTTGAGTCATATATCAAAATGATCGTCATGTCAATACCTACAATATTCTGATATATATATGTCTATACAAAAAGTTAATAGTTTCCAAGATAATTAACAATTTGAGTCTTTTTATGCACCTATGACTTTGACCTTTGAATGTATGACCTCGAGTCATATATCAAAATGATCGTCATGTCAATACCTACAATAATCTGATATATATGCCTATGCAAAAAGTTAATAGTTTTCGAGCTAATGCACAATTATAGTTTTTATAAGCAAAAAATAACATTTCAGGGGCAACAACTACTATATGCATTATCATATAGCTACGAAACTTTGTATCTTTTTGAATTTTGTCATTCTGAACATTTTCACTATGTTTTGATATTATATATCTTTAAAATTTTTTGACGAAAATAGCCTAAAACTGCAAAATTACAAACTAGGTTATGACCTTGAACTTTGACCTTGACCCCATTTTGAAGGTTATTTTAAGAAAAAGTCAAAACTGAAAACCCCATGTCATTATCTGTTCAAGTAGTCAAGCTATAACAATTTGAAGCCATTTTACGAAATTTTTAAAATTAAACGCAAAAACGCGTAACCCATTTTTCACCCAAATTTCACGAAATGAACAAACTATAGGCTTAAGACCCTAGAGAAGCCAAATATCACATCAGATTTTTTCTGCCATCATCGGTTTCAGACAAGAAGATTTTTTAAGATTTTTGGACTCCTAGGTCACAGTGACCTAGTTATACTGTGACCTAGTTATGGTAGCCATGGCTACGCCATTTACAAATCTGAATTGCACCGGCCCATATATGCTTCTGACCAAGTATCATTGAAATCTGTCCAGCAGTTTTGGAGAAGAAGTCGAACGACGAGGTGTTAACGACGCACGCACGCACACACGCACACACGCACACACGCACACACGCACGCACGCACGCACGCACGCACATACACACGCCACGCCATGCCATAAGCTCACATGACCTTTCGGTCAGGTGAGCTAATAAAAAACGGACACAAGATTCGAACCCAGGACTTTTAGGTTATCATTTCCTACGTCCTACAACACAGCCAGCGTAAATGATATGGAAATCATATGCTAGCTAATATCAAGTATGTATGTTGTTTGGGGCAATTAAGGAATAATGTGTTTTATCTTTATCCCCAAATTTCAATGCCAGCGCATCCCTCTCCATTAACCAAAATTTGCAAAACAGAAGATAAAATATAGAAGTTTTGGTAGTCAAAATATCTTTGAAGGAGAGGAATGCGCTCTATGTGTATTAATTGAAAAACACGGTTATTTTCGTCAAAATTTTCGCATTTGTATGGAAGTATACGGAATTCAGTATTCTGAAATGTATGTTTAAACACATTATGTAATGTTTTATCAAACTTCTAATATTCAAAACCGTTTCGTTTTGGTGCTCTCCTTTTTATGTTTACAGTGTAAATATCATTGTAACAATTTTTTAATTATGAATTCTATAGGCGGATGCCTCGGCTTATTGAGAATCATCCTTTTCGTTTTAACCCGAGGAATTCTAATCTTAACCCGAGGGAGTTTAATCTTATTTCGCAATAAAAAATGTCTAACCTAGTATTATGTATTATTTTAGTACACTTTAAAAACGATTTTATTTTTTTTAATTCGTTTGTCTTAATTTTACATTGTTAAAAAATAGAAGTGTCAAAAATGAAAAGAAACACAGGTTTTGCAGACACTACGTGATGGAGAGAAAGACAAAGGTTATATTTCATTATTCGACATGTAATTATTTAGCAAATTTCCTAAGAAATTATGTCTGGAAGATTTTTGGCTGTCAAATTGAATTAATAATACACATTGTCGAACAAAAAAAAGTGAATCTTATTATTTACCGGAATACCGCTGGGAGCTGTCAAGAACAGAATATATGTACAATAAACATCTAAACTGGTCAAATTTACAATCGTAATTTTATCAAAATCTTTATCCAGGGTAATAAATGAATTAATTCGATTTGA
>CM056612.1:337500-365261 GCA_029721355.1 Tegillarca granosa | reverse complement strand
AGAGAGAGAGAGAGAGCATTGTAGATTTTATAGTTGCTAAAACATTTGAGTTGTGTTATTGTCAATGTAAAACGAACTAAACTTACAGCTTATTGGACTATCCACACCCCAACTCCCCACCCCACCCCCAAAAATAAAATAAAATTTATATATATATATATATATTATATAAATTGAAATTTTAAAAAAAGAGTAAAAAAACTTTTTTTTACTTTATCGTTTATGATAATCTTTGTCAGTTAGTTTCATCAGGGCACTATGGTTTCCTCCACCATACCGGAACTGACTGCCTCTATATAAATGAAAAAATCTTGACTATGACGTTAAACACCATTACTTCAATTTTTATTGAAGCAATTATCATAACTGACTTAATGTACTTCTCCAATAAAATCTGCAGAAGACATGTGTTTTTTTTTTTTTTTTAAGAACCTTTCGTTTTATGGTTTCGTCCTGGATTTACCGTGGGGTTTCTGTGGCCGAGTGGTCTAAAGCGAGCGCTTACAAATCAAAGCGCCTCTCATCGCCTGGGTTCGAATCTCATTCGGTACTGATCCTAGTGTAAGAAAGTTTGTTAGTTCGCTTGCCGAAAGGTCGGTGGTTTTCTCTGGTAATTCCGGTTTCCTGCGCCATCCCAGAACTGACCTACTCGATAAATGAAAGAATCCTGACTAGGGCGATAAAACACCATTACTTCACTCTCCATTACTTGGTACATCTTACTTGAAAAATAAAAAAAAATAAGCAGAAAAAAAAATTTAATATTCTAAGATAAATAGAAATGTAACCTTATAAGAGTTCTTTAAGTTTGTTTTCACATATTAAGCTTATAAAATAGCAAATGACACTCTTCATAGATAATAGAAAATAAGTAAGGAGATATTTTCTTATCATGAATATTAGACTAAATCATTATTAACTATCTCAACGCTCTTCCGTCATGCGGTTTCCGTATTAAACAAATTTTCATGATGAGAAATCAATATTTTGTAGGCCAAAGGTCCCCCCTTTTTTAAAATATGTTATATTCAAAGCATTATAGGCAAAGAAAATCAATGATTTCACAAAGAAACTTTTAAATGATAAGAAGTACGGGGCCATTAAACTGACTGTAGAACACTAATTGTTATGTACACAATATTATTATATGTTTCCTGATCAAGACATCGAGACAACAATTTCTAGTGCCTTTTGGACTGTTGTTATAATACATACACTGTATAAACGGATCAATGAAAACTGTCTCAAATATAAAGAAAAGGTATTGGCAGGGTAATCCGAGTGTCGATGTAATGTACGTCATCGTTCTTGGCAAGGTAATCCGACAGTCGATGTAATGTACAACATCGTTCTTTTCAAGGTAATCTGAGTGTCGATGTAATGTACGTCATCGTTCTTGGCAAGGTAACCCGAGTGTCGATGTAATGTACAACATCGTTCTTTTCATGGTAATCCGAGTGTCGATGTAATGTGCGTCATCGTTTTTGGCAAGGTAATCCGAATGTCGATGTAATGTACGTCATCGTTCTTGGCAAGGTAACCCGAGTGTCGATGTAATGTTCGACATCGTTCTTGGCAAGGTAATCCGAATGTCGATGTAATGTACGTCATCGTTCTTGGCAAGGTAATCCGAGTGTCGATGTTATGTACCTCATCGTTCTTGGCAAGGTAATCCGAGTGTCGATGCAATGTACGTCATCGTTCTTGGCAAGGTAATCCGAGTGTCGATGCAATGTACGTCATCGTTCTTGGCAAGGTAATCCGACAGTCGATGTAATGTACAACATCGTTTTTGGCAAGGTAATCCGAATGTCGATGTAATGTACGTCATCGTTCTTGGCAAGGTAACCCGAGTGTCGATGTAATGTTCGACATCGTTTTTGGCAAGGTAATCCGAATGTCGATGTAATGTACGTCATCGTTCTTGGCAAGGTAACCCGAGTGTCGATGTAATGTACAACATCGTTCTTTTCATGGTAATCCGAGTGTCGATGTAATGTACGTCATCTTTTTTGGCAAGGTAATCCGAATGTCGATGTAATGTACGTCATCGTTCTTGGCAAGGTAACCCGAGTGTCGATGTAATGTTCGACATCGTTCTTGGCAAGGTAATCAGAGTGTCGATGTTATGTACGTCATCGTTCCTGGCAAGGTAATCCGAGTGTCGATGTAATGTACGTCATCGTTCTTGGCAAGGTAATCCGAGTGTCGATGCAATGTACGTCATCGTTCTTGGCAAGGTAATCCGAGTGTCGATGTAATGTACGTCATCGTTCTTGGCAAGGTAACCCGAGTGTCGATGTAATGTACGTCATCGTTCTTGGCAAGGTAATCCGAGTGTCGATGTTATGTACGTCATCGTTCTTGGCAAGGTAATCCGAGTGTCGATGTAATGTACGTCATCGTTCTTGGCAAGGTAATCCGAGTGTCGATGTTATGTACGACATCGTTCTTTTCAAGGTAATCCGGTTGTCGATGTAATGTACGTCATCGTTCTATTATTTGAGGAAATGAGTTAGTGATTGGTATAAGCCAAATCAGTACTATTACAACATTTCGCGGGTTAAAATAGTGTTATGGTTATGAGTGAATGAATTATTGTTATCAGCCACATCAGTAATTTCACAAATTTTCGCGGGCTAAAATAGTGCTTTGGTTATGAATGAATGAGTGGGTGAGTGAGTGAGTTATTGTTAGGACCTCAGTACTATCACAACTTTTCGCGGGGTACAAAAGTGATGTAGTTATGAGTGAGTAATAGATTGGGTTAATTTTAACAGCCACATCAGTACTGTCATGTGCTGATTTTAAATTTTTATATAAATAATGCATTCAAAATCAGCACATGGTAAGTTTTCATGTGCTGAATTTGAATGCATTATTCGACAGTACACCACTGTCACTGTCATTCAAGGCTAAAACAATGTGATTTAGTTATGAAGGGTAATTAACGGCATTATAATCTTTTTGAATTTTGAAATTTCTTGTTGTTTTCTTTGTTACAGAACCAATAAAGTGTAAAACGTCACTTGAAATTATTTATTAAGTTTCAAATAAATAAATAAATGAATAAATAAATAAATAAATAAATAAATAAATAAATAAATAATTTAAAAAGATTATTGAAAACAACATGAAATAAAACCATGTAACAGAACTTTTTCAACAGCATCAACCCAAACCTTTAAAACATGTATGATTTCTTGTTAGCTTAAACATCAAGTAAAACACTCTATAATCAAATACTATGTCCAATGGTCTTTTAATAAACACTGATGTATATTTTTAGAACTTATATTTTCTTTTTCATCTACAGACTTTGAAGACGATTTTTTACGATAGTGACTTGGTATTTTCTTACGATACTGCTTGTTTTGTGTTAAATTTACAGTTATACGGTTTTAAGTTTCAGAACATGAAAAGAAATATTCTTCAAGTTCAAATGCTCAATTGCAATAAATTTCTTTTTGATGTATTAAAATCAGAATTGAAAACGGGAAGGGTCATCGAGTTTGAAAATGTCCTGTTTGTTGGTAGCGTTTTGGAAAACTGACTATTTCTCTTGCAATCCTAATCCACCTGGCCCCAGTTTCAGAATCATTCACTCAGCTGAGTACACTCAACGCAAATTTTCAAATTTTTCTCTCATCAAATTTTGAACATTTTAAGTTTTATGAGACAATGTTTTTTTTTCAACAAACCTACACTAAACAATTTAAATATATAGCATTAGATATTTAATTTTAACTGTGTAATGTCTTAGAAATGGACATTGAAATATTGTGGAATTTAAGTTGAGTGTGCACTCAGTTGAGTAAATGAATGTGAAACTGGGACCTGGTTGACATTCATATTTAATGTTATAACAATGACATGACCTTCATTTATCATTCAGTTGTGTTTTTTTTTTTTTTTTTTTTTTTTTTTTTTTTTTTTTTTTTTTTTTTTTTTTTTTTTTGGTCAGAGATTATATCCCTGAACCTTGGGAGTGGCAAGGGCGAATTTATGATTGGATTTTTGAAAAACCATAGATTAAGATATCAATCTGCAAGTTCAATTAAATCCTCGGTGCTTTTGTGGGTATAGCTCAATTCCAATATTTTATATTTAATTTTTTTTCGAACAGAATATGAAAAATTTAAATTTTCAAATTATCACAGTCACGAACGTTGGAATAAAAATAAATTTAAGTACATCGTAAAAAATAACAGAGCAAAACTTCGAGCAGAAAAGGATTCATTTCCATTTTATATTTTACATGCAACAGTGAATTGAATAATTACTGGCCCCAGTTTCACGAACATTTACTCAAATGAGTGTACAATAAACTCAAATTCGGGAATATTTCAATGTCAATTTTAAAGACATTACAGAGTTAGAATTGAGTATCTAATGTTATATCTAAATTGTTTTATGTAGTTTTGTTGAGAAAACAAAATATTGTCTCATAAAATAATGAGAGAAAAATGGGAATATTTGAGTTGAGTGTACACTCAGATGAGTGAATAATTGTGAAACTGGGGCCTGGTGCACAGCACATATCCCCCGTTCATTGACATAAGTGTATATTTGCATATTGAGAGCAGATTTTGTCCCTGTATACTTCTTAATGAAACCTAAAACAATGTCACCATTGTAACTATTTATAAATTTATTTATTTAATTATTTATATCTTTAAAATAAATAACCACATTTCAGAAGTATGTAAGTAGTTTAAATTGGTTTTTAGGTATGTGCTAATTTTTGACGTAAATCCGGCCTCTTTATAATAAATCGTTTTATCTTTATTAGAAATGTTTAAATAACTATTATAAAATCAGCCACTAACATGTTCCCAAATTATTAATGGCCCTCGAAATTTTCAGACAAGCACTTTTATGTCATTAAATTACATCCGAGGGAATTTAAGATTGACACATGATTACGGAAACTTCGGAATAAAAGGGACAGGGCCTCTGTTGGTTGGTTGGTAGTTTTAGTGTTGTTTCACGCCACAGCAGCAATATTTCAGCTATTCGCAACAAGAGTAAGTTTATTTATTTCTAGGGAGTAATGTGAGAAATGGTTCGTGTATATACGTGAGATGTGCGAGTGTGTACTATCTTCTGCCTTGCACTAGCGAGCACTAAGGGCAATTTTCTGTTAAGTTGCTAGATCACCCAGTCGAGATGCCGAAGAAAAGCAACAGCTCCTCGTGTCATATTATCCTGCACTGGATGGACAAGTCAATACTCTGCCCCCTTGTTGCCTGAGCGCCTGGCGAGAAAGCAGTATCTCAAATTCCAAAGTATTATAGATGATATGGGCGGGGCTCGAAACCCCGACCTCCCGCTTTCGAGGCGGACGTTCAAACAATGAGCCACCTTTGCATTAAGATCTGTCGATAGAGTACTTGCCTGTTGGTATTGAAGATACAAAGTTCAACATTTTTGATCGTGCCCTGCGTATTTTTTATGTTTCAACTGTATAACAATTGTGATTTCGGAGAATTCTTAGAGAACCAAGAAAAACATATTTAAAACCTTGTTTTATTGTTTTCTGAAGGAATGGATGTAGTATTTAACTACCTGTGTGTATCCCGCGATACAATACAATGATGCCAGTAATTACAACGCCAGCTCACAATTGTGAAAGAAAAAAAGATCGTATACATCGTCAACATTGCGTAACAAATAAATTGTACATAAATTTTGAATTCTATCTGGTAACTGTTAAATCGAAGCTAAGTTTTTTTTTTTTTTTTTTTTTTTTTTTTTTTTTTTTTTTTTTTTTTTTTTTGATCATGTCCGATAAAGGTACCGTCATGATATTGTGATCAATGTCGTAACGGTACAAGGTGTTATATATGAATAGAATGTTCCAAATTCGAAAATCCGAATTAATCCCTAGCGATAGAGAATAAAGCTGAGGGTTCGATATGACTCTTATAAACATCTCATAGCTGGCCCTGTAAATAAATTGCCAGCAAATACTCAGTAGGAGAGAGAGAGAGAGAGAGAGAGAGAGAGAGAGAGAGAGAGAGAGTATTTTTTATCAATTGAATTTCCAACTATATTTTTCTAAAACCATCCGATTTGTTTTTAGATCAAATTGTCTGTGCAGAATTTTGAATATTTATCTTTGTAAAAGTTCAAAATTCTGCACATGACAATAAACTGATCCAATTAAAAGTAAGTGTGAGAAAATGTGACTTGAGTTGCCATGAAAACATCAAAGTTAAAAACTTGAAGCTCGATCCAAATGCATAAAACTGTGTTGGATCCCATTTAATGTATTTTTCTATCCATTAATGTATGATACTTGGTGTTTGAATTAATTCTAAATAGCCTGAATTATGGTCCTAACGTGGGAGAGTTGATAATAAATCGCACAGACAATTTTACGGAAGAATTGAAATACATATTTCAAGAATATAAATAGAATTATTTGTCGGTCCCAAGATAATTTCTTAACTTCATCTCTTTATATTAAGACTTATTATCCTCAAATGGCTTGATCTCTGATCGGTAAAATTAACATTCTTGCTTTGGAATAACTCCTGTTAGAAAAAGAATTCAGCAATGTCACAAAGTTAACAACCACTCATTATGTTACAAGTTCATCTGTCAGTTTTATCCGTATGTAATGATTACATTGTCTTGTTTCCTTTCTTGATATGCGTGCTCTTCGGCAAATTTGTTCCATGTAAACGTTTGTAATGGAATTAAGCGTACAAAACTACCATCATTGATTCGTCATTTTACCTGGTCCTTGAGTCAACAGTGACAACATTTTTGTAATTTAATAAGCGAACAGAAATGACAATTTTAGTACCAATAGCTTTTCTAGGTCTCAGATTTAATCATGCACACAACATGTAAACATCTTAGTGATTTTTGCAGTACTTAGATCGATAAAAAGCTTCCGAATCTTTAATTATTTGAAGGTTCGCTTATTTAGCAACATTGCAGTCAAGTTGATTAATGAACGCGTTTTTCACTTCGCGTTTAAAATGGCACTTTACTGAATTAGTTGTATAAGACAACCTAATGTTTTTAATCAACGGGAAGTTTATTTTTAAAATTGACGGTATGCGTTGTTTCAGTCGGATTTGCCAAAAGACAACAAAGTGTAGCAATAGCACCTAAATAACTCTTTAACATGGTTTAAAGTCGAGATTTTTGGCGCATGTCATCTGTAACAGATTTCACAGTTTCACAGCTAGGAACCGATCACTATCTGAAGATGTAAAAACAAAAAGATCTATTTTGTCAACATGGTGCTGTGATGAAAACCAAACAAGTTGGTTTAACATATTAAATCAATTTTCAAACAATACATTTTCTACAATGCACCAATTATGGTTATACAACCGTTATACATTTGCCGATGAAATGAAGGATTTTTTTTTTATTTGAGGGTATTGGATTAGAGAGTGATATTAGATGCCACAAACACGTTGTTCGCAGTCAGTTCGTCTTCTTTAAATAAAATAAATTTAAAAAAGTTTAAAAAATCACATTGGAAAGCCATTAATTCGATTATGTAATAGTGAAGGTTGACGTGAAATATAAATGTTTATTAATCTGTAATGGCATGTTTTAAATGTGTAGAAGCCATTTATTGATAGACATGTATTTCATGAATAAAGATAACGCCTTAAAGCAATTCTCCTAAGTTCTGAAATGTACGTTTAATTAACAACAAGAATATATAAAAACATATTAAAAACATAATTAGATTTTTAGATTAATTATTATAAATTTATATTTTGTAATCGATAAATCTATTTTTATTTTTAAAAGATTAATTGTGACGTATTTCTATTATAATTACACGTAGTTGGGAAAAACTTCATTGATTTCTTTAATCATATCATTTTCTTTCAACAAAATTCTTTAATTATCTATTTACGCATATATTCCAAAATTACTGAAATTAATTCATTTAAATATTTTATGAGTATAACATATGGGTGGTATATATTTCTATTTATTTTTATTTCTTCTTTCTTTAAAAATAAGTAATAAAATAAAAATTAAGTAACTTTTTCATGTAGTAACATAAAAATTAATAACATAAGTAACAAATTTAATTTCCTCAGCCAGGTATAAGCCATATAAATGTAAACAAAATATCAAAAAACCGTATCTTACAGTTTGTATTTATAAATGATTTTTAAAGATATATTTATTGATGTGTTCGTTTAATAAGCTATTTATAACAAATTTGACTCGGCGTTTCCCACGGTATGGTATGTTTTACATTACTTGTAAACAGTGGCATACCTGGTATTAACTTGTAGAACATGAAACGGGATTTTCTCGCTGTACATGTGTTGATTTGTAATAAACCCCTTCAGATCTTTTGAAAATCAGAATAGGAGGCGGGAGGGGGTATCGATTTGAAGAGATTAATGATTATATATTAAAATACAGCGTAAAATCTAAAAGCTTATCAATCTCTTTATTGTGGATATAAGTAATGCAGGTCTTATAATCGTCAATGTAGCTACAATGATAGAAAGAAACCAACAAGTGAAACGCATTTACTTAGCAACTACAAACGTTACTATGGGTACTTCAAAGTTGTAATGGTAAAACCAAGGTACATGTAACTAATAGCATGACACAATATAAGTAAATAATAGAATAAGCCAACGAAATTTAAAGCAGCATTAACTTTTTTTTTCAATTTATTTTTCATTTTCTAAATATAAATATTTTAAATATATATAAAATGAAAAGTCATTCTTCATCAGTTACACTAGGGGGAGATAAAAAGAAAATAAATAAATAAATAATTAAAAAAAAAAAAAAAAAAAAAAAAAAAAAAAAAAAAAAAACTATGCCAAATAGTTGGAGATTAATGAATCTAAAGTTCTACAATTATATGACTCCAATTCCTGCTTGGAAATGTTTTGTATGCGGTAACAAAACTTCGTTTTTAATTTTTTTAACATGAAACCCATAACCTTTAAAAATGAGTACAAGCGTAATTGTAAGAGAAGACTGATACACAGTGCATTATAGTTTGGTGTTGAATGTGCAAGATATATCCATAGCAGTATTTTAAGAAAATATTATGGACCAGGATTGCATGGATTAGATATGATGCTTTAGTCAGGTAATTCAAAAAAAAAAAAAAAAAAAAAAAAAAAAAAAAAAAAAAAAAAAAAAAAAAATTGAGTCAGAAATTACTGTAAAGTACACTTATATAATTTGTTACCTTTTTATCATATTTAAAATCTACAAGAGTTTAGTTTTAAATTTTTAAATTGGTGTTAAATACGATTATAACTTGATAACTTTCAGTTTGTTGAATTGGGGTCAATACATGTTAACAGATATTCAAATATTGCATGCAGTCTTTTTTATATTTCTTTTTAAAATTTGTTTGCATAATGCAAGTAGAGAAATATCAGTCATGAAAAACGAAACAACTCATGTATTCTAGCAAAAAAGGTTGTACTTGTGTTCAATATATATATATATATATATATATATATATATATATATATATATATATATATATATATATATTGTGCAGCCACATGCTAAACAACTGGTAATCTGGTAAACGGGTCCGCGGATTTACAAGGTGAAGTTATATAACACAAATCCTCCTACGGATGTTGTAGACAAAAACAGTAAAATAATTTTAATACAATTTAAACCCATTTACGGTTTCAGAAAAAAGATCAAATTCTCACATATTATCGCAGTTTCATAAGAACTGTAGATCGAGTTTCACATAAGCGTTATATTACAAATACATACAAACAGCTGAAAGCCTAGGCTTATATTGCGTGTTAGCATTTAAAATTGAGACATTAAAGTTGTTTTGACACATTGTAAGGTTATATAAAACCCATATATTTTTATTTCATATTGATTAAAATTTCCAACTATCGAACAATTGTTGCTAATTATGGAGATGTCTACTACCGAGCAATGACAGTTTGGTTTGTATCGAATACGAATATAGTAACAACAAATATTTGAGAAAATAACAAAGGATATAACTTATGTAAACTTTACACATAGCTCTCCTACTCGCTGATCAATTTAAATACCATGAGATGGTGTATTTACCCTGCTTACTTCAATCGGTAAAAAGATAGTTTACCTACGTGGGCGACATATTCTCAGTTGTCCTGTCTTAACGTTATGAACCTTACCTTGCACCGAGTCTCAAGGTCTTGATTTTTAATATAATGATTGATAGCTCTTTTATTGAAAAGGTATTCTTTGTCCTCATTGAGAAGATAAAGATTATAGCTTTGAGATAAAAAAGTCAATGACATGAAACTTATAAAATATAACAAGCAGATTGTAGCCAAAAACGTGCGTATAACAATAACAAATGCAAGTTTGGTCACATAAATATGGATGTTGGACTTTTGATCTTTGATTCTTTTCCAGACATACAATTTGTGAAACAAATGAAAAAAGAAAAAGATTACTAGCAGCGTGGAATAATAAGTTCAAAATAATCTTACGTTTATACAAAAAATAATCGGAACAAATTTCAGCAATTATCCTCAAGAATGAAAATAGGTATTTAATTATAATTTGCTCCATTTTTTCTCTTCATCGCAGGACGGGTTTCCGGTTTATGTCAAAAATGTTTTTATTCAAAGAGAAAGTGCATTATAAAATCACCAAAATAATACTTTTACTTTATAGTTTAACTACAGAATTTCTAAATAGGGTAATCGAACAGCAGATAGGGTAATCGAACAACAGATAGGGTAATCGAACATCAGATAGAAAATGTTTGATGAATCAATCAAAAGCAGCGTACCATTTCTGTGATGAATATAAAACTTTCTGATGAACCAATTAAAAAATTCTACTTTTATGGTTTGATTGAAGATGTTCATCTAGTCATTATAATACCTCAATACGACTAAATAAACCTTTACATTTATGGCTAACATTGGCTTTAATCGTGTTTTATAAAGAACCAGAAGCAGAGCATATTTTAACTGTGATTATTTTAACAAGGAGTAAATGATTCAACAAATTTCTATCACAAAACCGCTAATGAGACAGTATAAAGATATTTAATACACATCATCTTTAATATATGTGGTGCTTAATTGACAGTTACTGAATAATGTAGTATTATAACATCTATTTCTTCATAAAAAAAAATTCTCGCCAAATGCCAAACGTAAATGAGATTGGTCGAAGTACACATGTACTTGTTACCTTAGATGGTCCTATAGTTATTCATATTTTCTGATGTAAATCTGGTCTCTAATTCGTCAACTAAAATGTTAAAATAACTACAGTACGGATGTTGAGAAGTACGTAAATCAAAGCCGGTACTGTATTATAACAATAATAATTTCTGAATTCATTCGTGGTTGAGGTCATGTTTGTATAGTGCATGGGGAATCTTGGTGCTAAGCATGTTTACACAGTATGTACGCTTACTTCAGTATCATTTCTACATTTATCAATCGTAAATTTGGTATGGATCAGTCGTTATACACCGTAAAACATTAAAGTAGCACATTCGAAAAAAAAAAAAAACAGTCGTGTCTGAACAAGCATACATATTTTGCATGAACGACAAACCTTTCATCTTAGCATTATGACAGTGATCAAGGTGTTGGTTTTATAGTGCAGGGTAATCTTGGTGTTCAGCATTTATAAAGTTTATACGCTCACGTCAGTATCATTTCTACACTTATCAACCAAAGAGTTAGTATGGAGAATTGTTATACACCGTAAATCATAAAAAAAACACATACTAAAAAAAACAAACAGTCATGTCGACAAGTCTTCAAATTTAGCCAAATATGAGTAGGTTACATAGAAATCGGCCGTCTTTTGTAATAGTTTCAGTGATTAAACCATAGAATATAGTCAATTCTGTCACAAAAAGTCTCTTAATTTTTAACTATTATTATTATTATTATTATTATCATTTGTCGAATTTGATACCTAGCATGCCCAGTAATCTTCCTGAACTACGTAAGGTCAACAGCCATGATTCCTAAGCTTTGAGATGGTATTACTATATATATGCCATTATTATACTTCCGTATATGAAACGGGAAATTATAGTTATAAACGATCAGTTATTTGTATGTATCATACAGTTAGTTAACGACTACTTTCTCAAAGTAAAAATGAAATACGGACCACACGGATCTGATGGTGGTATTATCAATAAGCTACATTAGATTGATTTGTAACTTGATATTATACTTATATAAAGTGACATTTTATCCCGTGTGATATTAACACACAATCATGTAAATATATAAAACAAATACCAGTTAAATTAATTCTACAAAAACAAACAGGACAATAGTTCTATAACTTGGAATATTTTACTAAAAAAACAAAAATCACACACTACACACACACACACACACACACACACACCCTGTATATCCTAAATCATCATTGCCTTGATGAATTACAATTTATTGTTTCATTGGCATCGTTTTCAATGTCTCATGAAATCTCAAAATTTTCACCTTAAGACATTTGTATAACATGTAAAATATCATTATTTCAGACAAACAACATGTTATAAATATATCAAAACTGTCTTAAAAAGGAAATATAATGATGGAGAGAGAAAATAAATTATACCGGATTGAGATGTGCGTATTAGTTCAACAGCGAGGAGAATTCAGAAGAAATGAGGTTTTCAACAAAAGATTTTTTTTTCTTTAAATACAAAAGTCAAATCTGGCTTTCACTTAAAAGAAACAAAGTAACGTTTAGCATGGTAAGCATATCTATATATACATACATACATACATACATACATATATATACATATATATATATAGAGAGAGAGAGAGAGAGAGAGAGAGAGAGAGAGAGAGAGAGAGAGAGAGAGAGAGAGAGAGAGAGAAGAGAGACTTTTAGGGACTATAGTTATAATTTTGGTATTGTGTTATTGTATTAAAGGTGTAAATGTATCTGACAAAATCCAGAAATAAGAATGTATTTCTCAGCTTACCTGCTGATTTTATGCCAACTTCTTCCTTCAATAATTTTTCGAGGTCATCGAACGGAGTGAATAATTTAAACTTGTGTTCAAGATTCGCCGTTCTTTGCTTTGCTTTAGCAACAACAGCAGCGCTGGCCAAGTAACAGAACCGTTCAAATAAGCTGTCCTGACCGTTGGAATCGTACAAAATCACAAATTGTCTCCAATGATAGAACTTTAAGATTTGTAACACAGTATCCGACATAATGGTAAATCCAGCCCCGACACGAGTCAATGTTTTGTATTCTATTTTCTTATTAGCAACAAAGTCATGTGCAAATCCCCCAGCTGTTATAACGGGAATACTCCAGAAAGGAGCATATCTGGCTACGGGTGCCAAGCTATAATCACAAACTGGACCAAAAAACACATGACATCCATTATTCATCAAATAAAAGGCTGACACAGGGGCCTTTATTGAATTACACGCCGTGTCTGAGAGAGTAACATTGAATTCAATATTTGGGAGTAGTGCACGAGATTCCACGGCACTTATTCCTCCGTAAATCGCTTTTTTAACTTTAATAAGAGAAAATTCTCTGCTTACTGGAGTTTCTGGGGCCATAACGGCTACCCGAACTTCTTGTTTGACCGAAAATCCAACATGTAACAAACCAAACACTAGAACAGGAAGGTGATAACCAAACATGGAGAACATATCGATGACGTAACTATCGCTCGTAAGTGACAACTTCCGACTAAAAATTCACAAAAAATATAATAAATCCAATACTGAAATCACGAACAAGTTATAAATATTTCCATAAACCTTTGAACAACACACACCTAGCGGTATAAAACTACACTGGTATTTTACCATTACATGATTTATTTTTTATTGATGCACTAGGAAAAAACATTTTAATTTTTTCCAAGGTGACTGTATCTTAACAGTGGTTTTTATCTAAGTGCGACTAATTTCGATCCATAGACTTTTGAAGATGTCCACATTTTATTGACACGTTCATATATTAATAAGCATGGATTTCACTTATGTTTAATGGTTTAACTTTTCATCCAACAGGACCATGGCAACACAAGAACGATAAAGGTTGGGTCGATGTTAGGTTTTAGGGCTGTACACGACAAAATCCCCCTTTACTGATAAGCATTTAATATGAAAAAAATATACACATATATCACCATGCACTTTTTTCGCTCACTTTAAAAGTTTACTTAAGTAACTTCTAAATAAACATCACTTTTTAGATTTTTTCTAGTGTATCCTAGATAACGCACGTGTATATTTTAATTTATATTTATATATAGATATTTTACACAAGTAGTAATATCCTATAAGTTAATTTTTCTGTATAAACGGTACAAACCCTTCCTTATTACAAAGTGTCAACCGGAACTTGACCCATATTTTGGAGTTTTGCTTAAAACTTTCAAAATCGGACAGTAGTAAAAATCCTGAATTACTTCTTATACAAACGTGATCAAAACTAGTCCAATCTGTATAACTATATTTAACGATTCATATAAATATGCAACTGTTCCACGTGTATTGTATAGAATTCAGCATTTAATCTATGTCGTGTGTAGTTTGTTTAATTCCGTGCATAGTAATAATATAACTGGTTATTTTTTCTTCTTTATAGATTACACATTGTAGCATTTACAGGATAATAAAAAAAACTGTTCAATAAAGTTCAAAACCTTTTATATAAAGGTTTTTCCTATATTTATATATATAAATCCCACCTCCGTTATAAACATCTTATTTTGTATTTATTGCATAAACATTGTTTACCTTGTGTACTAAACCAAACATCCTCAATTTAGTATTTAAATAAAAAGACACGCATGTAAATGAATTAAAAGTGTCTCAACGAGACTGCTAACTTTTTTTCTTTTTTTTTTTTTATAAATTACTAGAATGGAGAAAAGATTTACCTTGTTTTAAACGAACAATACACATTTTAAATTCTCATTGATTCACATGAGTAGTCTCACTCCGATGGTTAAGTATGTATATATGCACTTATATTTCTTTTTTTGATCATACATGCCACTATGTCACTGTAACATTCTTATACAAACAGCTAACTTCCCGTGTCATTATGTATTATGGTGTTTCCGAGTTCTATTCCGTTGGTGAGAATCAACTTTTTCTAAGAACCCTCACACACACGTTAGAGTTGTATTAACAGATTAAACGATATTAAATGCTCTCCAATTCCTCATACTATAAATCAATATAAAATTTAAGCCACAGTCATCTTTTAATAAACACTTTGTTATGTTCGTTATATATTTCCTATTTGAATTTCTGTAATCAGTACATGCGCATTGATTTGTATAAGAAGGGGCGTGGTTTATGAAAAAGAGAGCACGTGTTTTTGTTTATTTATCTTAAATATTTTTATTTCTTATTTTATATCAATTTTATTTATTTATGTATTTATTTAAATTTATTTATATTTATTTTTTCTATTTATTTTTATTTATTTATTTATTTATGTTATTTATTTATCTATTTATATCATTAATTAATTAATTATTTTTTTTAAATTTATTAATAACATAATTTGTATCTCTGTATTAATTTCATTTTTTATGATTAATTGTTCGTATTTTTTAAACTTTTCAGTATTCAGAAACACACATATTAATTTATCATCTAAAGGAATTAGTTATATCGCCGATTTTATGCTTGATTAAATCTATAGCTTTCTTACATGCTGAGAAGCACATAAAAACCATCGCCATTATTATAAAACTTGCTTAGTTATGAATACAAATTTAGGCTTTGGGGGACACAGCTGAAAAGATAAAGTATTACAGTCCAGTCATCACGTTGTATAATGTTGTATTTACACGAACAACTGCCATGAATCTTGTTTACTGATAAACCGAACTTAAGCTGCTTGATGGTGAAAAAAATATATATCGGCATTAAGTATGAACTATGTTGGTTCTTATAGAATTGTACCAGTCTAGGGGATGTATTAATAAAGACTTTTGTTTCTAGTTCAATGTTTTATGTTATTTTGAAATAAAAATGACGCGTATAATGAAAGAAGAATGGAATATTAAATATGTCGTTCCTAATAGGTTAGTCAGGAATGTGAAAAAAGTTGTAATTATTTTCTCTCTAAGGACGGCTCTATAAATTGTGTAAGATTAATTAAAGAAAAAAAAAAACTCCCCTTTAACATTCGGTATTGATTAGAATGGACACAAATCCCATGTGGATATATTTCTTATATCGTATCATTGGATAGGAATATTTGTAATTGTTTCTCAGTGCAAGCTGTCGTATGATATATAGTCAGTTACTTCCATTATCTGAACACCTTGTGAATTACAAACGAACATGTATATCATCAACATCGGATCTGACAAGGATACAATAACACACACAAATAAATACAGAAATATCAGCAGTTTTATTGCAATATTGTGTGAAAGATATTCTTCACTATATATATATATATATATATATATATATATATATATATATATATATATATATATATATATATATATATATATATGTATATATATATATATACATACAGATTATTGATGACACAGGGAATAATAAAAATGTCGTCTTCAGTTGTAAAATTATTGCTGTAAAATCGATTTGAAACCTCGATGACTGATAATTTAGAGTACAAATTTACAGATATAAAAGTTTCTTACAGCTAAGGGTTGAAATCCGGTGTTAGAATTAACTTATGTAAAAGATTCGCCAAGTGTTCGAATCCGGCATGAAATATCGGTATACATCCCCACTTAACTATATATAATTGTATGAACAACAAGAAGTTGATATATTATGTGAGAGTGGTTTATGACTTTATGTAAGTTGAGTAATGGTGTTTAACGTCCCAGTCAAGAATATTTCATTTATATCGAGACGTCGCCAGCTGTAGGCGAAAGTGCAGAAATTGTGCATGTTCGTTGCGCTGATGCCATTATACAGCAGGGTTTTTTTATCGTGCCACGCCTGCCATGACACGGGACCTCGTTTACTTTATGTTCCCTTCCGAAAGAACCGTGACTTCCATTTCGTAATGCCGAGTACTTGGTGAAAGAACAGTCACTGTCCACTTTCAAGTCTTGGGTCAGACCCGGCCAGGGTTCGAACCCACGACCTTCTACTTACGGTGACTTAAGATGTGTTGGCTGATACCCAGTACATACTTGTATTTTCAGTAACGAAATCTTGGGAAATACAGCAACACCGAATCGTATTAAAATGTTTCCTCTAAGTGTTATATTTTATCTTTACTGTATTTTGGTATCATTTCCGAACGTTTTTAGATGTATTTTTTGTCATATATACACATAATATATACATAATGAAATAATTGAGTAAATTATACAAAATATATTTCATTGTTTTTTTCAATTATCTAAATTTATACCAATGACATGAATATATTTATAATATGAATATATTTCAATTTCTTTTTCAATTTTCTAAATTAGTTCCAATTACATGAATACTAGTATATTTATAATATTATTATCTTGGGTTATTCTTATCAATAAATGCCAAATGGGTTAATTTGAGTAACGTTTGTTTCACGCCCCAGTCATTTTTTTACTTTTATTAAGGCCACTGCGGTAGCTCAGTTGGTAGAGTGCTTGCTCCGTAAGTGGAAGGTTGTGGGTTCGAACCCCGACCGGGTCTGACCCAAGACTTGAAAGTGGGAATGACTGTTCTTTCGCCAAGTACTCGGCATTACGAAATGAAAGTCATGATTCTTTCGGATGGGAACTTAAAATAAACGAGGTCCCGTTTCACGGCAGGCGTGGCACGATAAAGAACCCTGCTGTATTATGCCATCAGCGCAACGCACAGGCAAAATTTCTGCACTTTCGCCTACAGCTGGCGACGTCTCGATATAAGTGAAATATTCTTGACTGGGACGTTAAACACCATTACTCAACTCAACTCAACTCTCACTTTTATTAAGGTAGTCAGTTCAAAGATAAACAAGAAACCGGAACACCTTGAGAAAACCATTTACCTTTAGCAAGCGAACGAATAAACTACGTCACACTAGGATCCGCCCAAGTTGGATTCAAACACCTAGACGACTAAGATTACATAGTTAGGATACTTATTAATAATATGATATTACTACCTTGAGTTATTTTTTACAAAAAAAAAATCATTTATATGAAAGTGATGATATTGCATGTGTCATATACCACTTTTTGAATTTAATCATAAAAATACATTCAAAATATTGTCATATACCACTTTTTGAATGTATTTTTATGATCAAATTCAAAAAGTGGTATATGACACATGTATAAAATAATACATTGTCTTAATTTGTCACGATAAATGGTTTATTGAATAATAGCATGAAATAACGGAAGAAAATATTGATTTTTCTAGATACAAAGGCCTTTCTTCTTAAATTTTATTTAACTACCAACAAAGTTTTATTTTACTCATGATAATAAACATTCTGTTAACTGATCATTTATGAACCCCACTACCGATATTGGTGCTTTGGTAAGCTTGGTGGCCTAAGGTGTGGCCTTAAGGAACAAAATGTCATTTATTTCCTTGGATCAAATACCACCGGACAGAACTTTAAAAGAATGGTGATTTACCGCCTTGATATAAGTGAGGAAACTGACTTGGGTGTTAAACAACAATTTTACCGCGATTTGGCGTCAAACAATGAAGCAGAAATTCTTAATGAATATATTCAATCGAATTCCGACATCTCTAAAGTAAAATAAGGCTTGAGTTCATCTACCGTCATCTACCGTCATCTATTCACACATACTGATTGGACACCAGAATTGACATTTAAAGGCGTCTTTCTTCAGTTTTAAATTCAGAATGTTTACAAGGCGCTACTGAAATACAGAACCAGCACTTGTCACTTGATATAAATCTTTGTTACATAACCTTGACTTTTTTGCCATTTTGTTTTCAATATACATGATTAAAACTGTATTCCAGAGAGTAATTTATCTATGCGAGCTTCTGATTGTCTCTAAACACAATTACAACATGGACAGTTTTATTAGAAATGAGGTGGAAATTCAAACTCAAGTTAACACAGTTAATTGAAGAACTAATTAGCTGCTAAAAAGGCAAACAGGGAATGATTTAATCAATGTTTTTAGTAGATTGTTTTTGTAATATAAATTAAATAATTCGTATAAAAGCAAATCAAATATTCTTCAAAACAAGCAAATTTAAATTAATTCATGAAAACCATGTAAAATTTAGAGTGAAAAGATTTTTTAACATTTTGTATCAACTAATTTTGTTTCATAAGGAACCCTGCTGCATGTATAATACAATCAGCGCAACGCACAGACAAAATTTCTGCACTTTCGACTTTAGCTGGCGACGTCTCGATATGCGTGAAATATTCTTGACCGTGACGTTAAACACCATTACTCAATTCAACACGACTCAACTCACTGTTTCATATTTTTTGTTAACTCTGCCATTTTAAATTTATCATTCAATATATTAAAAAAATGCTAAATGACTATATTGCCATCATACCATTTTTTGAATGTATTGAATGATAGAAATTGTAAAAAATGGTATATGATAACTCGAACCTGGAAGTGCTTGATTAGTGGGGGAAAAACTTGCAACATTTTCAAATAGATTTTCTTCCACTGTTACAGCCAAACTGGGACTGAACTTTACAAATCAGCGGTATTTGGCAGGTCTTCCATAAGTATCGTATTCTGACTGTAGTTTTATTTCGTTTCGTTTCCTCTTTTTTTTTTTTTTTTTTTTTTTTTTTTTTTCTCAAATAATTGTATATAACAATTGTTTATATCAGATATTACACCATTGTCTATATACAAGTCATTTATCTATCCTGAGGTCTGACCTTTAAAGCGTTCAATATGCCGGCGTCACTTGCAGTCCGCACAATCAATTTTGTATCTGTTGATAAAAGTATCACAACTTGTTGTTTTAACATGCCGAGTTTTTTTTTTTTTTCTCAAACCGGGAGATTTGCATTTACTGAAGTAAATGTTCAATCAATCTGGGATCAGATCTATATTTATGTTTATGTTACGTGATAAAGTTTCATCAACTTGTATTGCTGTCTCTTAAAATAGAGAAAAAGCTCATAGTTTTCCGCTCTGAATTCTGGGCCTCGGTGACTTAATGGTCTAAAGTGCGCGTTTACGGATTCCAGTGCCTATCACCGCCTGGGTTCTAATCTTACTTAGGCAGATCCTAGTGTGAGAACGTTCCTCGGTTCCCTTGTCTGAGGTCGGTATTTTTTTCGGAAATTCCGGTTTCCTCCCTAATTAATTAACTAACTTCCTCAATGGAAGTGGAAGAATCTTCACTATGTGGCGAAAAACACCATTATTCCATCCCAATCCAATTAAACCCGGATGTATCTAGTTCTGACAGTAAATAATGCATCATTACTCTACAAAAACAGCTTATATTTTTAATCTCAAAGAGTTTCACAAATTTACCATTTTCCTAGACCATTATATAAACGGAATTATTACGTCAGCATAATTAAAAGAATTATGACGTCATCGCTCAGGGTTTTTGTTGGTGTTTTGATTTTTTTAATGAAATAACCATACATCAATTACGTCACCTTGTTTTCCTTACATGCAGCAATGTTTTAATTGTATAATGAGGGCTCAATTATCTCAGCAGATTCCGTTACTTTAGAAATGTTTGGACTTGCAGTAATGCTATTTTTGACGCAATCTCTACGTGTGTGCATACCACATATATGTAAATGTACAAAATAATTTGTTAAATAATGGTGCCAATATTTAGCCTCACAGTAAGAACATGAATCTATTTTATTGCACATAGTTGTTACGATTAAAGGGGAATACTTGTAACTACCAAACTTTTATTAGAATACACACTTTGATAGCTTGATATGTGATAATCGAATAGTTTATCAGAAAAATACACTTTTTAATTCCAATATTATAAATTCAATGCCTTTTAAAATCATGTGCAATATACGGTTGTTGGGATCATCGTGGCTCAGGCCTTTAAAAAAGGAGAAGGGAGCTTTGTTTTCAAATATTGGATCAACTTTATAATAAAACTTTATACTTTTCATTTGAAAGAAAAATTTTTATCATATAAAAAGAAACAAATAAAGAAAAAAGACTGAATTAGCTTTTTTAGACAAGAAAGGTGCCTGGTTTGGCAAAGAGACAATATTTTTGTGGGACAATAATATTAATTAGGAGCAATGACAAAAGGGCGCCTTCTAGCTAGAAAACTGTGTTTGAATACTAATGAGAATCATAAATGTCTTTACGGAAATGCTTATTTAAGGTGCTATCTCACCGAGTCAGTAAATCACAAATAAACATATCCCCCGTGCATTACCCAGTAACCGCGTCAACAAGTCGATACCCAATATTATTATACCTTACTTATATAACAGTGTAAATGATTGGATGCGATTAATCACATGACTAAAAAATAAACATCGAGTCTCCCGAGCACGCGAAAATATTTCCCCACGCGATCATATTTCCCTCACCCGATCGAGTTTCCTCATAATATTTCCCTACTCGGAACCCCAACCCCCAAAAGCAAATCGGAGGCTCTTGCCATGAAACTCCCCGATGCGTTCCGAAAAGTGTCTTTTCTGTCCATCCAGACGACATGTGTGGAGATGGCAGGAAACAGTAGATTCCACATCCCAAATGAGGATGAATTAAGCGATATCGTATCTTAAACAGCCAATACTAAAAAGGCAACAGCATCAGCGGTGAAATGTTTCAGAGACTTTTTTTTAAACAAAGTGAACGCCAAAATCTTGATTTTGAAACCTACCCCCCTAAGGAACTGGATAAGACTTTGAACAATTTTATTATGGCGCATGAAAAACTGAGTTCGGTATAATAAAATCTTTTTTGCCCTGGCGTAAGGGAGATATGAAGATTTGTTCACCCGAGGCAAGTCATACTTCCCGAGGGCAACTCATATCTCCCTCACGCCAGGGCAATAAATGTATAATGCCAAACGCAAGGCGAGGAAGCAATATTTCAACTTTTAAAGTGTTATGTATGACCCGGCCGTTCTCGAGACAGACGTTTTAACACTGAGCAACTGAGGACATCTATATGAGACAAACATTTTGTAATTGTGACAGTGTATTTCAGAGTCAGGTGATAATTTTATAAATTTATAATTCTGACATTCCCTTACACAGACTGTTTATATGTGATTTTGTTTACAATTTTAAAGGACCACTAACTGTGAAATAAATGAAACAATAGCGTGTCTACATACATGTATTATACTGAGTAATACTGAAATCACGCAACAAGTACAACTGAAAAATCTGTCGGTAAAAAAATAACATGTATGATGAAACCAGAGCATCGTTTTTTTAATTCAATTATTTTGTTTTGTTTTTCTTTTTTAAATAAAAATATATTTATTCATATATTTTATTAATATTTTATTCAATTCTTAAATTAAAAAAATATATCGTAAACTAGGTAGATGTATATTATTAATGATTTATTTACAAAAATAAAATACAATTAACGCCACCTACCGGCATGACGCAGGCCGGATCACGTATATCACAAACCCCAGCAATTCACTGGGCATCGTTTACGCCACCTACAGGAATGACGCAGACCGGAACACGTATGCACACACCCCTGCAATTAACTGAGCATCGTTAACGCCATCTACCGGCATGACGCAGACCGGAACGCGTATATCACAAACCCCTGTAATTCACTGAGCATCGTATACGCCCGTTTTTCCGGTCTGCGTTATGTCGATTGGTGGCGTTAACGATGCTCAGTCGATTGCAGGTGTTTGTGATATACGTGTTCCGGTCTGCGGCATGCCGGTAGGTGGCGTTAACGATGCTGAGTGAATTGCAGGGATTTGTGATATACGTGTTCCGGTCTGCGTCATGTCGGTAGGTTATATCACAAACCCCTGTAATTTACTGAGCATCGTTAATGCCACCTACCGGCATGACGCAGACCGGAACACGTATATCACAAACCCCTGCAATTCACCCAGCATCGTTAATGCCACCTACCGGCATGACGCAGACCGGAACACGTATATCACAAACCCCTGCAATTTACTGAGCATCGTTAACGCCACCTACCGGCGAGACGCAGACCGGAACACGTATATCACACACCCCTGCTGTCTGTCGTTCTTCAGATAATTATAACGGCAGAAAGTGGACGATTTAAGATATTTATATAACCTCGTCAGTGTATAATGGTGTATTAAGTTAGATTCAGTCCATGTTATGACAATTTTTCTGTAATTAAGACCATTAAAACAAACACAAAGTCAATTATTTGTTGATTAATGGGGTTATTTTTGACTTAACAACCCTGTAAAAGTTTCAAGCAGCACTATATCACAGGTGCTTGATGTTAATCTTACTAATAAATGAAATTTATGTTTTGGTTTTTGGAATGGCTAATGGTTGATGACTGACATTATCCTTAATTAATGTTAATGATGATCAATATTTAACAAAACCATTAAATACAAAGTATTAAAAGATACCCATTTTACAAACGATTTCGAGGAAGGTCAGCATCTTGCAAAATATTTCTTAAACTTTTTCAGAGTGCAATAAATGATTAATAAGATAATTCTAAAAATATGTAATTAATTATTTCAGATTTCGATTTGATTATTCGACTTCAAAATGACTTTCTAAGTTTCATTTAAGACCGGGGAACTCTTTTTAAGATACAAAATGAATGTAGAGCTGCATAAAACTTACGAATGCCTGTCTTTTTCTATTGTAATCATTGTGATCATATAAAAAGGTTATACAATTTACACACACATACATACATACATACATACATACATACATACATACATTGTACATACTGTATATTTTATCTTTCACGTTTAGTCACACTAGAATCGTATGGCTTATCTGCGGCAGCCACAAGACCAGCTACAAACCAGCTACAAACCAGCTACAAACCTAAACGGTTATCTCAATGTCGACATCAAGTCATCAAGTCTGGGCCAATAGAAAGCTGACTAGATTTTGGTGAAAAATGCCCGGCCTAAAACAAAATAACTTTGTTTGCCGTTTACCGCCCGACCCATTTGAAATCATTTGAAATGCCCCTACCCAAAACATTTTATTGCAATCAATTCCAATTTCTTCTTTTTTTTCACTTCTCATACAACAGAAGAATCAGTATTAAAGGGCAATAACCCTGGCAAACGATGCAACAATGGGAGAAAACACAAGGAGGAACAAAGAAGACTTTATTTAGCAAAAAAAAAAAAAAAAAAAAAAAAAAAAAAAAAAAAAGTTGTCATATGTGTTTTGAAAGAGACATATGTAACGAATTTAAACTTTTTTCAAAAATGTTATAGATTAAGTTTTCAAAAGTTAAAATAATTTTTTTTTCCTACCTACCTACCCAGATGTGGACAGCATGTGTCGGAAAACAGCAAAGAAATTTTTGAGTTAGGCCTCCCTTAAAAGTATTGTAATATCTTTTTCTTATTTCAAGGACAAATTAATGCTACATAATTCTGTATATGGCAATTCACAGTCATATTCAAAATACGCAATCAAGATTATTACACAATGAATGTTAAAGGGAGAAACTGCAAAATTAATAAACAAGTCAATACAATACACGTTGATTATTAAACAGACAACAAAACTTAAATCTAGATAGAGTACAAATTATAAACAACCCTAATAAAAAACACGGTCTATATAGGAAAAAACCAACAAATTAAAAACACGCACAACAATTCAAGTTAATGACAAAACAACCAACAAAAAAAAATAGATACAATGCAAGCTAGTTATAAAGAAAAACAACTCGAACGAAAAAAATATGAATGAATAAATTTAAAAAAAAAGACAAAAAATCCTATAAAGAAATAAACCAACAAACCAAATCCACAACAATTCAAGTTAATGATAAAAAAACCGTGATTACATAACGAGTTGAGAATTTTCTGATATCTGCGATTCTGAATAGGTATTATGGATATAACTGCCTTTTAACACAATGGTAGAAAATGGCAATTTTTTAAAAAAAAAAATATCAGATGTCACCAAGAAGAAAAACAATGCTTTCTAGACTTGGAAATAAGCAGTGATAATGTGATGTGTTATTGTCTGAATCCAATATTAGTCACGTGACTTCAGCTTAAGAACACAGGACTACATCTGGCGCGGTTTGATGGATCTGAGTATTATTGAATTGCTGTTCCGTTTTCTAATGAAAAACAATAAAATCGCTTCAATAATAACAATTTACGAGGTGTTCGTTAGCATATTGGTATTGTAATTTTCTTTGAAAATTTTGAGATTGGAATTCCCATGATTAAATTACCGGAAATCAGTCTGCATGAGTATAAAGACATTTTTTGTATCAATAATCATTTAATTTCCTGTTTTATTTTCGACAAATATTAAATCAGATTTATAAATTCCTATCCAAATAAAATTAATGTAAAAAACGCAAATTAATTAAAAACAGGTCTTATTATTAAACGTTAATTTTTCGAAAACATTGATTGAAGAGCTTGATAAAGGCTAATGATGACGTTTAAAAGATTAAATTTAATAGAAAACACGCACGTATAAAAAGTCATATAGCAATCAAAGTAATATAGTATTAAAATGAACGAAACAAAAAATGAATCAACAGGTAAGTGATGAAACATACAATAGTCATATGCATGCGTCAACATTGGGATACACGACATAAACATACGTGTGTCAACAATGGGGTACACGACATAAACATACGTGTGTCAACAATGGGGTACACGACATAAACATACGTGAGTCAACAATGGGGTACACGACATAAACATACGTGAGTCAACAATGGGGTACACGACATAAACATGCATGCGTCAACAGTGGGATACACGACATAAACATACGTGTGTCAACAATGGGGTACGCGACATAAACATACGTGTGTCAACAATGGGGTACGCGACATAAACATACGTGAGTCAACAATGGGGTACACGACATAAACATACGTGTGTCAACAATGGGGTACACGACATAAACATACGTGTGTCAACAATGGGGTACACGACATAAACATACATGTGTCAACAATGGGGTACACGACATAAACATGCATGTGTCAACAATGGGGTACACGACATAAACATACGTGTGTCAACAGTGGGATACACGACATAAACATACATGTGTCAACAGTGGGATACACGACATAAACATACGTGTGTCAACAGTGGGATACACGACATAAACATACGTGTGTCAACAGTGGGATACACGACATAAACATACATGTATGTGCCTAAGTTACATACGCTTGTGTAATGTACAAATTTAACAACACTTATAACAGATGGTCCTACAGTAACTGATTTTAATCATGTGCTATTTTTTCTGTTTAAACATAAATATATTTTTTATATTTCATTATTAGTATTGTTTTCGGAGAAGAGTTCATTGGTAGCCCAGTTCCCAAGGGAAAATATGATAATATATTTTGTACATTACATGACACCTTAGGTTATAGTACAGATAGCCGTATTTGACAAATAAAAAAGACAAATTATTGCCATGGAAATCAGAATTCATATCTTGCTCTATCATATCTTTATATTTATATCTGCAAAATGAGATGTCATGTTTTTTTTACAAATGGCAAAATCTTCAAGGGGAAGATAACATTTTCTAATGTGGCACGCGCCGGAAAAGTATGCGTCTAGAAAAACAGTAGTACCATGCTGTCAAGGGCACCATTGTCATTGTCAAGAAATGCCAGAAACTATATGAAATTAAATTAATGTAGGTGACCAATAAGTATTGTGCAAATTATCTTGAGATGTACAAATAGATATTATTCTGTTGTGGGGTGCAGGTGGTTTCCTTTGCTGTATTGGATGCCAAGTACTTTTATCATCAAATCATTTATTTTTTAATATTCCACCTAACCAACTGATTTTTGTGAAAATGGCAGAAAATAACACAAACCTACTTTAACGGTAACCACAAACCGACAGTTGCCCGTCAAGGCAGTGTCATTTTCTTTAAGTGCCACAAAAATTGAACCCCGCGAAAATTAAATAGTCCAGAGTATACATGCGTTAGTTAACACTTCTGTTTTCTATTTCATTACCAAAACATCACATTTAGAATAAATCAATTTTTGTTATTTTGTTTACAACTGATCATTCCGAATATAAAATATAAAAATATATATATTCCAAGAATGTCTTTTCCTCAATTACCAAATTTTCAATTGAATTTAGGTTGTCGAATCTATATCTTACACAGGCAATGTGATTTAATTGGAGATTATAAGCGTGTTTTTTTTTTTTCATAATGCACTAAGAAATTAAATTCTTCTGAATAACGTGGATTATATTTTTTTCTCTAAAATATAAATTCCTATAGGCGATTGGATCAAGTGGAATTGAAGAAAGATAACATTAATGACTGCAAACGTCTTGCTTAAGTCTTAAAATGACTTAAAAATAACAGCAATATTTGAATTTTTAAAATTTTTATTTTTATTTAAAGTGAAATTAAATTGAGATATCTTACAGTCAATTTGAAAAGAGAATTGGTATCCTGGAACCTCTGAATCAGGTTAATTAAAGTATCATCCACATGATTTATAAGAGCGATATCAATACTAGTATTTCTCGCATATTTGATAGATTTGTCTCACTGAATTGGGGGTGCGATATTTTTCCATATGGCATCCCGCGTGCGCACGTGTAGTCTATCTCAGTTGAAAGGGGACTACATTT